>SZWC01007647.1:39414-50104 GCA_023375785.1 Penium margaritaceum | reverse complement strand
ATGACCGCAAGAGGTCAGAGCACATGACCAAGTGGTGGAGACAACCCTCTTTTCAGTGGGTCAAGGTATGTGCTTCATACCATGGTACTTCAGCCATGTACAACAGGGTACACTGCATGCATGGAAAATGGGTACGACATGCACAAGACCCTAATCCACTAACCGTTTGTGCATCGATCACGACATCAAGTTATGGATAATTTGGACGGACAAATGATCACAACGGTTTTGTGACATTTTGAATACGCCGACGATATCAGCTGATGTTTTGGATACAGATGGCGACACCGTTTCACCAAACAAGCGCTTTGGTGGGCGCATGATGGGTGCTACAACAGTAGCACGTCGCACTGCGCTACAATGTCCAAAGGCAAATGCAATGAGTTTGCCTGTGTCATGAATATGTTATGAGATGTTTAACAGGTCTGGTCTATTAGCACGCCGACTTCAATCCTTGAGGATTTCCATCGTGCCGCCTGTACATAGTGTGTATTGGATGTATCAGTAGCTTTTGGAGATTCTCTACATCATCATTCATCGCCGATGCAGAAATCGGTTTGTGCTGGAACATGTCAAGGATGATACGCTTGCATCACTCCTCATTGGCGAAACCATTAACACCCTCTCACTTGGTGAGTGATGGATACAAATCGGGGTACCCGACTGGTACTGATGGTAAAAAGGTACATGAGTGTACTCACTACTCTATTCAGGAGACAATGATTATTGTCAATTGGAGTTGTAATTGTAACAGAGAGGGACGGAGACTCTTCGATGGGTCCTCCACGATTTGAGACACCTTAGTGCGGTGGTTGAAGATAGTAAGAGTCAATTATGGCGTATGACAAGATTGACCGAATGTGAAAAGTGACCAAATTTGAAGGCGATACCTTCAGTCTATCATCACTCGGTGAGTGAACATGTCATGGACATTGATGAAAAAAATTCATGAACCAACGTCGATGACATGAATTCTGCCACAGTGCGGTGAAAATCCATTTCAGAGAAAATGAGCGACACGCATTCTTTACTTCATGGTGCTCAAGAGAACTATGACAATCTCATAGGTTTCTACAAAGCAACTACGTCATAGTTAGGATCACGTCAAGGTCTATGTTTTGCATTCAAAATATATGACCGTGGAGACGGTCTATAAGCCGAGAGCTTTATGCTAACAGTATGTTAGCACCTACATCTTGGTGGCTCGACCGACCACACGAGCCATAATCAACACAGAGGTAAAATAATGACGAGTGTGTCAAAAATGTTGATGTGAAGGGACTCTTCAAGATGGGTCTTGAGAAATGATGTTTCTCATCAGATTCTTTTGATGTTTTGAGGAACGTCTCAAAGTTGAGGCCATCGTGGCATGATACACTAGTTGTGTACATCACGCTCTTCAAACATCATACAAATGGATTCCGGTCATATCAAGGCATGGTGTAGCACCAGCTATCCAATTCTTTGGAACAAAACCAATCTCCGAGAGAAATCATAATGACTACAATTTAGTTGAACTATGCTTCATTGACCCAAAAGGTCATGGTGAAGTGACTAAAGCCCCTTGGTTTTGGGGATGGTTCAATTGAAGTACATTGTCAAACGCAGGTATAATACAATTTTGGATTCGCTACGGTGGTATCCACAATGGTGGATGTTTGTCGGAATGTCTTCGATGAGGGTGATCCCCTCCACAAGGGCCTCGGGTGAGGCATATGGAAAAAAATCTATTGAATGGAAGTACCGAACGTACGTAATAGAAGACATTGAAGCAACACGGATTGTTGCTAACACAATCCATTGACGAGATCTCAAATGGAACCCTTGCACACGATTACTTAATTGCAAATGGGTTCAGGAACTAGTTGTTCTAGGATCACCATATGAGATTTGGAGGTGTTCGATCACAATCACATGGAACTGACACCTGAAAGGTGTTCTTCCAACTGATACCGAAATGATTGTGATCATGGTACACCCGTTTGGTGAATACCGTACGATGAACACTTTGTCCGTGGATGGAATGGTTGTTGAGATTGGTTATCTCAGTTAACCGATTTCACAAGCAGTGTGCTTTTGACGGGGACGTGAGCGGCAACCTACGATACCCATTCCAAGAAAAAAAGAGAGGATGATGCTTGAGACCAAGATCATCTAGGTCGGAGCATTGTCGTGTCCGGTGATGGACTTCGAAAGAAAATGCACATCCTAGATGACCAATGTCGCCTCCTGCATAGGTGAGTGCAATCTTTGAATGGAAAAAAAAGTGTGCTCAGCAACCTTGTCTTAGGATCTTGGTACCTCTCAACCCTAAGAAACATCTAGCATGCGAGTTGCATGGGCTTATTGGAGCTTGGTCGAGTTTAGCCAACCAACCCATAGGTGCTGAAAGAAGTCTAGTAGACCTACACGTGGTCATGAATACATGGTTACAAATCGAGAGGACTGATGTCCGAATCTTGGATTGCACGTATTGACAATGTTGGAAGGAGGTACCACCTTGACAACAACCCCTTGGAAGATGGGAAGTGTTGTGTGGATTTGGATAGTTTTTGCAGGGACGCCCGGTTAATTGTTCGGGGGAGGAGGTGTCACCACAATAGCTTACTGAATGCGTACCACATGGAATGTGGAAAAATTCATCCTATGTACTCTCTTCCAGACTGGCATGACATTGTTGACCATGCACGTCCCAAAAGGCATCGACTATGCCATTGATACACACATGTGACGAGTTTTCAGTCTTTGGTGAAGACTCACCAACACTTGTGAACAACGTACAAGGATTGTACGTGTCTCATCTTGGCAAGAGCCAAGGAATCACTCAATCAGTACTAGATGTTGTGTGCAAATGACCATAATCATAAAAACCACAAGTGTGTGGTTGATTGTGTGTGAAAGTGACGGAACTGTGTTGCGGATGACAAGAGTTCACACATGTAATCTTGTTTGTGACTCTAGTTGCATGGTTTGCATCATGAAGTACGCAATAATCAAACTGCCGTGAGCAAAGACGAACCAGGAGGGTTCGAAACAAAGGGGGAGGAATGTAGCGTACGAGCCATTTTTAGGATTTAAAATGGCCTTTAAATATAGTTCCCAGATTTTGGGGGCTCGAGACCAAAGTCTGGATGAGTTGAGGTCCAAAAAATAATCTCGGTCTAGAGTCTAGTTTGACTCTAGCCCGGATTCGGTCCATAGGCCGGAATTAAGGCAAGAGGAGTGCCGCGATGGAAGATCCATCGCATCTCTCCTCCTCCCCTCAAGTTGACCGCTAGGGTCCTATTCCCACGTGGATGTGCCACGTGGAACGATAGGGTTTTAGGCTGTATGTTTATAAAAATGCCCTATGATGACTGCATCCATGTGTGGTGCAGTTCATCTCAGCCAAAAGGGTTGAGGCGACCATGCGCTACCTCTCCTTGGACTACACTTTCTCAGGGCCTACATTTTGGGTTTAGAATTTACCCCACTGATCTTGATATTTGATTAAAAATGATTTTGTTGTGTTTCTGGTTCAACATTTGTTTTCGTCGAATTTGATAGGTACCACCTAAATGATTTCTTTTCTGACTCGGGTGCAAAAAATTCGTGGAAATCCTAAAAATCACGTGAAAAAAACATCAAAACGGTCTCACCTCCGGTCATCTCTTCAGGTCTCGACACAGAAACAATGTTTCCGCGTCAGATTTGTCAGTCTGACGCGGCCTGCCATATGAGGCAAGCCGTGTCAGACTGATGCGGCATCGAAAACCGGTCATCGGCGGTGGTCAAGACCGGTCATCGTCGATTTGAAGGATCATGTTTTTTCGTTCAATGAATTCCGAGGTACCACCTAAATCATTGTTCTCAAAACCCGTGCTCGAATAAAAAGATTCCCTAAATTGTGGATTTGAAAAAAAAAAAGAATATCAAGATCAGTACGGTAGTAGCAAAACAGGCTTATGCTGTTACAGTCAGATTTGAGTCACTATCCAACCTGTGTTCAGAATGTGGGCCTCGACTTGTCCCGCATTCTGACGCTTCAGCTCCATATACCCCTCAGGCTACTGGTTCACTTCTATTCTTACATGGTGGCACAATATCTCTATTACATGGAGAGATAAAATGTGTTTATTGAATGATCTTAGTAGATTTATCATTCTTACTTAAAACATTCCTAAACATTCGCTTTATTCTTGTCACATACGGATGAGAGAAGCGCCAAGAATGTAAATCCAAGAGAAAAGGTGGAGGGGGGGGGGTTGTTACGTACCAGACGTACACCAGTCCCTTATTTTCTCAAGTGGGCATTTCTGTTATTACACAAACAACCCATTGTGTTGTGAGGACTGCCATATTCACTCCCACGGCCGAGGGCGAACTGGCCAACTGCCCCGCCCTAAGTGGATATTCCCAAACCTTCTGACAGCTTTGACCACTCTTGCGAACACACAAAAAAGTGACATGGCCTTTTGGTCAACTTCTCGACGCCTTTCGACGAATCTGGGTTTATAAATATGCATTTCGCATCATCACCATCGATTCTCAAAGACCGCCGACTTCTCGGTGGACCTTCTCAAGTTCGACCACTCACGACGAGCCTCTGCACGCGTCGCTTGACATTCAATCCAACATCCCAGACTATGCGTCATTCGTAACTCGTCACTTGTATACATGTGTTCGATCGTTTCAACACTTGTCATCGAAGTACACTTATCGCTAATTGTGAATTGCTCAATTGACCCAAATCCTAAATTGTGTGTTTCCTCGCAACTTCTACCTATTCACCATCTACGCTCTGTTCGACGTAACTCTCAACATCAAAGCGCAGTGTTGCTGGAGAGGCATCTGAATTCTTCATCCATCCGCGGGACTACCTCGTACAAGTCTTCAACGCATCTTGCACGTCAAGACTTCCCAAACTTGGTGACTATGACATGAGGCAAGCGAGTGCAACCGACAACCAGCAACGAGTCTTCATCGACGACTTTGGCAATGGAGGAGCAGAACATGCCGATGCACGCGTATCCCGAAGCGGCAATGAACGCTGGCATGGTAGGCTTCACGACAACTGGAACTACGACTTTGGCTTCGGCGACCAATCTGGTCATGGATCCGACAACGATAAACCAGCCACCCCAACCGACAGCCTTGACGATGATAGCAGGGACGACAGGTGGCACGAGACGACAAATGAGGAATCGGGGAATAGGGTTTCCGCACTTGAGGGAATCAACAACTACCTGCTCCAACAACTCAACGTCGCGATGAAAGCTCTTCATAGTGCAAGAGTGTGTGAAGCGGTGCTCGTTGAGGGAAATTTCCAACTCTCGAGCAAACCATGTCCGGCTCCACCATAATTGTTTGACCCTGAAAACTCAAAAGGACCAACGCTTCGGATGTGGCTGACGAGTTTGGAAGTGTACTTCACCGATGCAAGGGTCAACTACAAAAAAATAGAAGAAAACTGACCTCACGGCCGCGCTTTTGCGTGGCACGGTGTTTAGTTGGTGGTCTGGCCTAAAGATGATGTAACGGTAGCAGGAGATTGGTTGAGCATCATCAACGGCTCACGACGCCCATCTCACATCATCGAACATAGGCATTCTACCCTTTGATCAGATCAAATCACAGTGGCAAGACCCACTGATGCCACCAACCGAATGGAACGAATTCTTGGGCACAATGCTCGCACGCTTTGGATGACAGAAGGAGAAGTCTGACGCACGATTCAAGCTCCAGTGTCTACGTCAGCAGTCCAATGTGGTAGAGCACACGCGGAGATTCCGCGAGATCATCACCGGAGCAGACATTGCCCCAAACAAACTCTGTTTTCACTACAACAATGGCCTCAAGCGGGACATCCGGCGAACGATCGCCATTTTCGGCATGCAAAACTACGTGTCACGGATAATCGCAAGAGTAGAAAGGATCGACAGCGCCGACTACAATGCACAGATTGAGGAATCCTGGTTCCCAGATCCAAGAACCCTGGATCCAGGATCCCAGACTAGGAATCCAGATCCAGGAACCCTGGATCCAGATTTTTTTGTACTGGCACAATCTGCAGGTCAACTGGAATAGCGGTAATGTCTACGTGGAGATAAACGGCGGGAAAGAACAACTTTTGTGTGTGGAACAGAAGCCGGCTGCGGAAGTAGGAGAGGTGGAAGCACCAGAGGAAGCCGTCGAAGCCGAAAAGCGACAAGTGGTGCAACCGATACCACTCAACGTTGCCAAGCACTGTATGTAGAGAGGAGCTCGTGTGTGGCTCATACATATCAAGCTAATGGAAGAGTCAACTTTGGCAGCAGCTAACTCATCATCGGCCTCATCAGCTTTATTGACCTTGAAAACGTTCGCGATGGTACACAAAGAGTTTGCACCGCTCATCGAGGATTTTGCGAGCGTCTTCCTCTCTGAACTCTGGGAAACTTTACCTCCTCAGGGAGACATCAACCATCACATTGAACTGAAGCAGGGTAGCCGACCTACCATCCGAGGGACCTATCAGATGAGCAATCACGAAGTAACCGAGAACCAAAAAAACAGCTCGACAAGATGCTCGGTCAGAAGTTAATCTGCCGTTCCACATCACCGTACGTTGCTCTAGTACTATTCGTGAAAAAGAATCCTTGCGAGATGGGGATGTGCGTGGATTATCGGGCGTTGAACGACGCTACCATCAAGAACCGCTACCCTCTCCCTCAAGCGAACGAACTATCCGAACAACTCCGAGGAGCCCGAATTCTTTGCAAAATCGCCTTACGTAGCGGATATCACCAGATACACGTGGCAGCCACCGACATCGAGAAGACAGCATTCTGAACCCGCTACGGGCACTTCGAGTTCACGGTTTTGCCGTTTGGACTCACAAACGCCCCAGCAACGTTTATGGCTGTAATGAACATTTTCTGTCCGTATCTCCACGAATCTGTCGTTGTGTACCTTGATGAAGTTTTGGTGTATTGCTGCACTCTGGAGGAGCACGATGGACATCTCCAAAAAATTCTTGAAGTCTTACAAAGAGAGGGGTTTTTTCGAGGAAATCTTGAAATGCGAATTTGGTTGTCGCTCGATCGAGTTTTGGGGTCACGTCATCAACGCTGGACGGATCACAATGGACCCGAAAGTAGCAGCAACAGTCGCTGATTGGTCGACGCCGACCAACGTTAGACAACCAACGTTTGACTTTAATTGAAGTTTTCCTCAGATTCTACAATTACTACCGGTGATTTGTGAGGGATTACACCCGCGTGTCAGCGCTTCTTTCCAACCTCACTCGAAAAGAAAACGAGTTGCGGTGGGGAGACAACTTACAAGAAGCATTCACTGCTTTGCGGAACGCTCTGACCTCGGCGCCAACCCTACAATTAGCCGTTCCAATGGCTAACTACGTCATGGCTACGGATGCATCAGACTGAGCCATTGGCATCATTCTTCTACAAGATCACAGAAATGACGAACAACCAGCCGTTTACACGTCCCACAAATTGCAAAGACCGGAACTCAACTACGTGGTCCACAAAAAGGAGATGCAGGCGGTGGTGCACGCGTTCAAGACATGGCAATGCTACATGGAGTGTTGCGAATGCATCGTGTGTACCGACCACCACGCGTTGAAATGTTTGAAGACACAGCCGAATCTTAGCTTATGTCAAACTCAATGGATGGAGTTCCTTGAGTCCGGGTTCCACTACGAAATCAAGAACCGGCCAGGAAAAACCAATCTTGCGAGCGCTCTCTGCGGCCAACCAGATTTAATGACCGATGTGGCAATCCTACAACTATAGCGAGACCCGCACCTTGATCGATTGTTCTCTCGAGGCTACGATCAGCACAGCGGATATGATGAAACCAAGTTCTGGTTTGACGCACCCTACTTGCGATGTTGATTCAATCGCCAGGTGGTCATTCTCCCAAACGACAAACTTCGTAGCATGCTACTCGAAGAAATCCACGACTCCATTCCTGGTGGACACTTCGGAGAGGACAAGACGCTAAAAAAACTAGTGAAAAACTACTGGTGAGACAAGATGCAATCCGACGTGGCCAACTTCTGCAAGACCTGCGACACATGTCAGCAACAAACATTTTGTTCCACAAGGCCACCGGGAGTATTGCAGCCACTCCAAGTTCTGACGCAGCCATGGGCAGACATCTCCATGGACTTCGTCGATGGATTACCAGTGACACCCGAGGGATAATGCGCCATCCTAGTGGTCGTCGACGGGTTTTCTAAAATGTCCAAATTCATTCCGCCAACAACCACCATCACCGCCAAGGGAACAACATGGTTGTTTCTAAATAACATCTTACAGCTGCACGGCATACCGAGAACCATCACAAGCGACAGAGACGGTCAATTTACTAGCCATTTTTTGTGCGAACTGATGAATTGCTACGGAAGCAGAATTCAAATTTCAACGGCGTTTCATCCCCAAACCAACGATCAAACTGAGCTGACAAATCAAATGCTCGAACAACTGCTCTGAAGACTATGTAAACCTCATGCGACGGATTGAGAACAAAAACTCCCGAGCACAGAAATCGCATACAATTTGGAGGTTTCCACCACAACAGGTAAAACTCCCTTTGAAGTGGTGTATGGCAAACTTCCCGCTACACTTGCGGGACTCCAAAGTTGCAGTAATTCCCTAATGATCTTTGATTTCAATTTTGAATATTTTTGGAGGATTTTTTCATTGAATTTGAATTCTTCGTCTAAAGTTATGCTTCCACCTAATTTAACTTCAAAATGCGGCATAATGGAAATCATTTGGCCACCTGGGTGGATTGTCATGGGTTGTCGAGAAAAAATAATTCCATCAGTGGTCCTATGTCTAAACAATTTCGACGAATTTCGTTCAAACACGCAACCTCTACCGAGCACGCTCGATGCACAATCACAGCAGGGGCACACACAGTTTTAAGAGAAAGATATGGAATCGCATGATCAAAGAACCGATTACTCAAAACAGAATTGAATCAGACACGTCACACAACAACCTTGTCCTCTTCTGAAAGGACAAAAAACCAACGATTTACTTCATCTTATCTCAAGTGGACAGAATAGGAGTAGGTGGAAGAGCAGGTGGAGCCATGGTTGGGACCAAAATAGTTAAGAACCAAGAAGAAGGTACAATCAGCCACACTCGCCTACTTCTAGGTGGTGGGGTTGGACAGCTAGCCCGCTCAACCCACCTCCCCACAAGTGGATGGTCACTTGTGGGGGTCATGCCACCAGGATAGAACCTGGCGGCACATTGTAAAAGTTTCAGTGGAAGACATGCAAGTGAGCCCATGTGCAACCAAAGCGCTATCACCTGAGAACCCGGGTGGCATCATGTTACTAAACAGACCATCCTAACAAGCCCTAACATATCCAATCAGACCAGGCTGTTTGTGGCTCCAGCCAACACCCCCCCTGAGCCACAACAGCCTCACATTGGCTGGAGGAAGTAGGACGAAAAGCATGAAGAAAGTCACGGTGAAGAAAGACAATGCCTCTACTTTTTTCCCTTTTTCTTCTTCTCCTTCCTTTTGTGTGCATTGGAGTCAAGAGAAGGCGCCAGCTCTGGAAAAGATGGAGGAGATGGAGGAACTGTCGTTGCGGAAGTTGGCAATGTGGAGCTGAGACCGTTTCGATGTAGTACAACGCTCTCACTGGTGATTTTGTTGATCAGAGGGATGAGGCTATGGGCTGCGATTGAGACATCAAGGACTGCATCCTTGATAGCGGTTGCAACACGCTCTCCTGATGAGATCAGGTCCAAGGCATCCACTGTACACATGAGGCGTTCAGACACGTCCTCCAGGTCAAGGAGGGAGAACAAGAGTGTGGACGGAAGAGGGAGACAAGGTGTTGGTGGATGTGCTGATCATGGTGTGCATGTGTGTCGTGTGGGTAAAGATGGCGGTACGGAAAGGACATGTCCTTGGGGTGATGGCGACATGACGTTTGTGGCCAAGAGATGGACCATGAGGACCAGAGAGACGGAGTGAAGAACAGGCGAATGAGATGCGGTGTTCAGTGACACACTGATGGGAGAAACGTCATGACAGTCCCAGGGGGAAAGTTGATCAGTAGTGACCAAAGGAGTGGACGACAGAGGGGGGTTACCTGTTGGGCTTAAGGGCAATGCACATCGTTTTACATCCACAACGGTGGATGTGGGAGGGGACACGAGCGAATGCAGGCGGTCTTTGCTTTCACGTGTGAGGAAATGTGCACGAGATGGAACAATGACAGACAGGGGATTGTGATGAAGAAAAAATGGAACCCAGTTGGGCGGACGGTACAAACATCAAAGCCAACTGTGACCAGGTGTCTCACAGAAATGACAGCAGAAGAAGACGGGTGTGGGATAGGGTGAACCCCCTCTCAACTGTGAGACGAATCGGGGACCACGGGTGCATGGCTGAAAGGCGTCCACCATGGGACCAGACACAATGGAGGACTGTGGTAGGGGGAAAGAAAAGGCAGGGTACGACATCGGACGGGGAAATAGCCCATGGAGAGGGGACGGAACGACAAATGACATGATGGACCGGAGGGAGCTAGGAAGAAACAGGCTCACTCTCTCATTCTTGCACGGTTGCTCACTCTTACAAGCTCTCTCACTCACTCTCTCTCTTTCTCTCTCTCTCTCTCTCTCTCTCTCTCTCTCGCTCTCTCTCTCTCTCTCTCTCTCTCTCTCTCTTTCTC
>SZWC01007647.1:10525-33408 GCA_023375785.1 Penium margaritaceum | reverse complement strand
AGAGTATTATGTACCAGACGTACACGAGTCCCTAATCTTCTCGAGTGGACATTTCCGTTATTACACAAACAGCCCATCGTGTCGTGAGGACCGCGATGTTCACTCTGACAGTCGAGGGTAAACTGGTCGACTGCCTCGCCCCCACTGGATATTCCCAAACCTTCTTACAGCTTCGACCACTCTCACAAACCTACAAACAGAAGTGTTACAACCTTATGGTTGACTTCTCGACAACTTTCAACGAATCTGCATTTATAAAGATGCATCGCGCATCTTCACCGTCGATTCTCGAAGACCCCTGATTTCTCGGCGGACCTTCTCTAATCGGACCACTCACGACGTAACTCCGCACGCATTGCTCGACATTCAACCCGACTATGCTTCATTCGTAACTCGTCTCTTGTATACATATGTTCGATCGTTTTGACATTTGTCATCGAAGTACACTTATCGCAAATTGCAAATTGCTCAAGTGTCCCAAATTCTGAATCGTATTTTGCCTCGCAACTTCTACCTGTTCACCATCTACGCTCTGTTCGTTTTGACATTTGTTATCGAAGTACACTTATCGCAAATTGTAAATTGCTCAAGTGTCCGAAATTCTAAATCATGTTTTGCCTCGCAACTTCTACCTGTTCACCATCTACGCTCTATTCGGGGGGAGGGGACCACGTTAACAGGGGGGATTCTAGTCGTTGAGTGTTGTGGCATTGAACGTTTGTGGAGTGCAACTTCAAGGGGGTCCCGACCCCTGCTGTAGAATACAACAGGGGAGGGGACCGCGCCATTTCTTCTGATTAAATGATTAGACACGACCAAAGTCAACACAGATAGCACAAAGCTTTACAAAGCACCTAAATGTTGCGACTACTTTTTGCTCGTTTACGACCAATGATGAAAATCAGTGATCACGTGCCATATACTTCATCTGTATTTGACATACCCCATCAATCATCCATGACTCGTAGCAGGTCTACCGACTGACGAGGAGCATGGTGAAGATGAAATGACAGCCGAGGTACATGGTGACCTAGATCCTGGAGGCGGGGTATATGGTGACCGACTTTTTTAAGGCGGGACGAATGGTGGCCTACTTTTGAAAGTCGGGGAAAATGATACTACTACCTCCAAATGTCGGGGTACCTAAGGAATTTCCCGTATCTGGCCTGTTTAAACCACCAAAACAAATATTGACAGGTGCAAAATGTGTTGGAATGAACTCCCCATTCATGAAAGGTAAAAGGTAAAACCCTCGGCCCTCCATTACCACTGACTTGAATGTAAGGGGGCCTTCCACAACGTATTCTCAACATAAACATAAAAAATGAAGCACCTAGTCAATGCCTTGATGGGTGTAACATGCCTCTTTACAAGGTGAGCGATAGAAGGATACATTCAAGGGCAGTCGTTACCGAGTCATCGGAGTTCACCATTGCCAAGGGACTCCCCCAGTTGACCTTGGAATCCTGGTTTCCACGCAGGATGGTTCACAAAGCGAGGCATAAAAGCTTTATGTTAACTGGGCGTGGTGTGCCAGTCACAACCATATGGTGAAGGCACCACCGACCACAATGGCAAAAAAGGGGACACCAGTGCACCAATCCAGTGGAAGTGGAAGCATACAATCATCTTGAAGGGGCACGATAACACGTGTGGAAATGGAGGAGTAAATTGTATTCATTATTCATTTGTAAACGTGCAAGATAATACATACGTGGTGACACTATCAACGCGACCCGGGGTTGCTGAGCCGCGCACGGATCCGCTTATCCTTGGCTCTACACAGACCAAGGATGAAAGCTACTACCTCAACATCACGTGGCTTGTCGTTCCAACCTTCTAACGCACCCAGAATAAAATCATTTCGTGAAGAAACGACCAAGATATTTTTGTTTCTATTAACCATGGAAATCTGCTGCTGGTAATAACATTAGTGACGGTGACGGCCGCTGGAAGCGCCTTTTCTAGAAATGACACATTAGGGCGTCATTCCAAAGCTCCTTTGGTCATCGACCGTCCTTCATTTATGAACCAACCGTTCGAATGCGCGCTTTGCCTCACTCAACATTCAAAGGGCCGAGCACTTGTCTTCGCGGATGAATTCATCGCTAGAAACTGTCCTTGCACCACTTGTTGGGGTTGGAACAAAGGTGGAGTGGGCCTGGCCCCTTGCTCGCTGCTTTGCACTATTGCCCCCACTAGCTGCTCTGTAACTTGTAAGAGGAAAAATGAGTGCTAAGGAGTTAGTGCCAGAAAGGCACAAAGAACCGAGAATGAATGGATTAGCAACTGAGAGACCACTAACAGATCTAGGCCTAGCTCAGCTCTATGCAGCTGTTTAGGTTACCAACCAATCAGGAAATTCCTCTTTTTTCCTGGCAGGCTGAGTTTTCTACACTTCAAGGCCATGATTCGCGTACTACACTATGTCATTTTGACTCCATAATGAGATCTCATGTACCATTGACAGTCGTCTGTCGTCGTGGTGGGCTACACCGAAGGTGAATAGGCTGGCAGCCCAAACGGCAAGAGCCACACTAGCTGGATGTTTCTCATCGGCCTTTGGCCACGGACAAGGCTTCTGGCCCGGAGGGGCCAGTGCACATAGAGTTGGGAGGAAATGGCAACGACGATGTGCTGCCTAGAAGCGACAGGACGGAGGACAGACTCACCACTGCCCCACGCGACGGGAGGGACACCAACGAGTCAGAGCGAACGAGGTCGTGGAGAAACAGTGCCTTAAAAAAGAGGACATCCCGCGACTCAATGATATAGCACTGAGAGGGATCCCAGAAGTGCCAAGTTTTGGACTAATGCGTGATGCCAATGAAGGTGCAAGGGCGCCCTCGGGGGGCGAGCTTGTCACCCTGCTTCGAGACGGGCAACCACACAATGGTCCTGTAGCCCTATACGAGTACCGAGCGCAGGTCAGCTTGTCACCCACACTAGGTTGGTACGGCGTGGACTGGCAGGGAAGGGGAATACAGTTCTAGACCCATGTCATGTAGGACATGGCCTCAAAGTAGAAACCATCGGAGAGACAGGACTCGACCTGCATGGTCTGCACGACGTCTGCCATGATGCGGTTACACCGCTCTCTGACACCATTCTAGGCTAGTGTGTAATGTGCCACTGTCTCATGATGGATGCCACGTGAGGCTAGGGGCTAGGAAGGTCGCGACCTCTCCCATGAATTTGTTGCAGCGATCACAGAGGAAACGACAAAGAGGCCGATCACACTCGTGCACTGCACCAACAAGCCAGTCCCAAATGGTGGGAGGGACATCGTTGTTCTACCAAAGGAAGAAGACCTAGGGGTAGATGGAGTTGTCATTGGTGAGGGTGAGGACATAGCGTCCGTGCTCCCCGGAAGACTGCGTGGGAAGGGATCCCATGACATCGGAGTGGAACAAGTCCACAGGAGGGTACACGAAGGAGGAGGACATAGGGTAAGTCGAGTGGTGCATCTTTCCCTAAACGCAGTCAATGCATGTAGTGGGACATGGCCAGGAAAATGATTCAGGGTCAATGCATTGGGCCGGCCGAGTGCAAGGCATGCTCATTATGGCGGCCGTGTGGACGTGGCAGAGGCGATGGTGCAGAAGATGGGTGTGCTCCGGGGAGAGCGGGCCGGTGACAAGCACATGGCTGGTGTCGGCCGATGGGGAGGATAGGGAGGGTGAGGAGGACAGACAAGGCCCGTGCCACAGATTACCACAAGAAGTAGCGTGCATAATGACACAATCGGAAGGATGCAACCACACGTTGCCAACACCAAGTGAGTCAAAGACGTCCATGCTCATGGACATGAGGTTGACCTCAACACTAGGAATGAAGAGGACATCAGTCACAAAGACGTCCTCCACATGACCATGGAAACAAACAATGGCAATGTCATGAACAGGTAACACTTGCCCAGAGCCTGTCCGGACACTTGATACATTGCCAATGGGACCAAGAATACTGAAGCCCTTGCAAGAGGCCGTCATGTGATGTGTGACCCTAGACTGAATGATCTAGGTCTCAACAAGTTCTTAGACTGGTGTCATTAGGTCACCAATTGTCACAAGGTACTAGGCGAAAGACGTGGAAGCAATGGATGAGGATGCGAACTGAGACTGCCAATCATCTAGCCATGCGGTGTTATCAGAGAGGAGCAGGAGGGGAGGGCACTAGTGATGACGTGACAGACGAGGAATCAGGACAAAACCACAACTCAGTCTGTATCATGTAAGGCAAGGCAGGGAAGTAGGAGGTGATGCAACTCGCACTTCCTTGGAGGGAGGACGAAAAGCCTAGCTCGCAAGCTCGCTGCTCCTAGTGAGTAGCGAGCAATGAGCAGCGAGCTCGCAGCTTGCGGCTTGTCGCTCTCAGTAAGCAGCAAGCTCGTCGTGACGAGAAAAAGAAAAGAAAAGAGAAAAAACACAAGATCCCCACCCCGCCAGCAGCTGCAGCAGCAGTAGTAGTANAGTAGGAGGTGATGCAACTCGCACTTCCTTGGAGGGAGGACGAAAAGCCTAGCTCGCAAGCTCGCTGCTCCTAGTGAGTAGCGAGCAATGAGCAGCGAGCTCGCAGCTTGCGGCTTGTCGCTCTCAGTAAGCAGCAAGCTCGTCGTGACGAGAAAAAGAAAAGAAAAGAGAAAAAACACAAGATCCCCACCCCGCCAGCAGCTGCAGCAGCAGTAGTAGTAGTAGTAGTAGCAGCAACAACAAAAGCAGCAGCAACAGCAGCATCAGCAGCTGCAACAGCAGCATCAGCAGCTGCAACAACAGCATCAGCAGCTGCAACAGCAACATTAGCAACTGCAACAACAGCAACAGCAGCAACAACAATAGCAACAGTAGCAGCATCAGCAGCAACAGGGGCTGCAGCCATGTAGCAGTGGCTACATCAACCACTAGTGACGTCAGTGGCCGTATGCTGACATCACTGCTGACGTCATCAATAACACCAAAAAAACAAAGCAGTAGCCCTAAACACACCGTAGTAGCATCTGCTGGTGTCAGCCATCCTTGGCTGACGTCACTACTGACATAAGCAACACACAAAAGAAACAAAACAAAAACCGAACAAAAAATGGAGGGGAAGAGAGGCACCATAATAGCTCATCTCAGGAGGGGTCCTCCTCTGTTGGGGGGATCCCCAACTCCCCTTTCGCGCAGCACTAGTAGCAGCAACAACAACAGTAGCAGCAATAGCAGCAACAGCAGCCCTCTGGCGTCCTTGGCGGTAACCCTGACCCCTTGGCTGCTCTTCAGAAACAGCTCGCCGCCTCGACGCAGCAGCTTGCAGAGCTGCATCCACTGGCCTCCCAGACTGCCACCAGTGCGCTGCCACCATTTATTCCTCCAAGGCACGCCAACCCCATTGTGTTTGTCACCACGCATTACCTAGCATAGCAACAGACTCAGCGCTAGCGGCAGACGGTGACCTCTGTCTTTGGCCCCACTCTGGGCGTCGGCCGCAGGCAGAAGGACTTTGAGACGCCGCTTCAAGCCGGCAAGCAGTTCCAAAGCTGGGAGGTTAGCTTCCAAATCCGGGCGCAGGGTGAGGGCCTGTGGGCATAGTACACCCTCTCGTATGACCCCACCCAAGCCGACCAGTTGTATGACGCTGGTCGCGCCGTACGTGCCCTCGTCCCCGTCGCCCCTTTGGCTTTCTGCTTGGCCCTAGAGCCTTTCCTCGGCAACTTCACCCTTGGCGCTACCCCACACCCTGCAGCCATGTGGCATGTCCTCACTCATCCCCATCGCCTATCCAGCGAGGCTGAGACCAGCCGTCTGCTTCGGGAGTTCAACTCCCTGCACATGGGGGGGACCGAGACGGTCACCGCCTACTCGCAGCGGGCGGACGACATCCTTTGTCGCCTTGGTACCTCTACCCCACCCCCTCTGGCCGCGCTCTTCACCATCAAGCGCGGTGCCACCGATGAGTATGCGGACGTTTTTGTACACTACTCCCAGGACGTCCTCTCCACCATGGCGGCCCAGGGCACCCTCATGCCTTGGGCATACGAGCTCTTCCTCCGGATTGAGGAAGCTCGTNCCCCACACCCTGCAGCCATGTGGCATGTCCTCACTCATCCCCATTGCCTATCCAGCGAGGCTGAGACCAGCCGTCTGCTTCGGGAGTTCAACTCCCTGCACATGGGGGGGACCGAGACGGTCACCGCCTACTCGCAGCGGGCGGACGACATCCTTTGTCGCCTTGGTACCTCTACCCCACCCCCTCTGGCCGCGCTCTTCACCATCAAGCGCGGTGCCACCGATGAGTATGCGGACGTTTTTGTACACTACTCCCAGGACGTCCTCTCCACCATGGCGGCCCAGGGCACCCTCATGCCTTGGGCATACGAGCTCTTCCTCCGGATTGAGGAAGCTCGTCTGGAGTCCTGACTCTAGCGCACGAAGGCTCTCGCCTCCCTTGCCGTCGACTCCGTGGCTGTAGCTTGCCCGGCCGCAGCGACCTCATTGTCATCGGGGACGAAGAAACGCCGGAACAAGAAAGGCAAGGGTCAGCAGCAGCAGCAGCAGCCGTCAACCGGGTCCAACGGTGGTGGCTCGGTCTGCCACAACTGTGGCCAGCCCTGTCACGGGTGGTACATGTGTCCTCTCCCGAAGGACGAGGCGCGCATCATCCCCACCATGCGTCGCCAGCGGGAGCGCCGTCTTGCCTCTCCCGTTGTAGCTGTCACCGGCCCTGATGCCACGGCCTCGTTCGTCAGCTCCACCACTCCAATAGCTCTGCCAGTTTAGCAGACACCAGCGCTATAACAGTACCATCTACAGCCGTTGACGCCTCCATTTCGTTCACCAGCACAGTCACCCTCCTACCCAGGCTTTGGTGCCGTCACTCCGCACTCCGTCTACACTCCTGGGCAGTCCTCCCGTTAGCGTCAGCTAGAGCAATTCATCGCGCTCTAGCTCGGCCTGCCTCGCCCTTCGAATCAGGGAAGTGTGAGTTGCGTCACCTCCTGCCCAGCCGTGCATGACTGAGACTGAGCTGCGGTCGTGTCCCGTTTCCTCGTCTGTCTCATCATCTCCCGTGGTCTCCTTTACCCCCTTCCATGAGGACGTTGTGTGGCTTGATGATTGGCAGTCCGGGTTTGCACCCCCTTCCACCGCGTCCGCGTCTCTTGCTCAGACCTGGATCATCAACTCAGGGGCCGCGCATCACATGATGGCCTCTTGTGAGGCCTTTAGTATGCTCGGTCCTGTTGGCGATGTCTCCGGTGTCCGGACGGGCTCTGGACAGGTGTTGCTTGTCCGTGGTGTTGGTGTCGTTTGTTACCGTGGTCCTACCGGTGACGTCTTTTCTACTGACGTCCTCTTCGTCCCAGGTCTCGAGCTCAGCATCCTGTTCGTCACTGTCCTTTACCGCATGAGCATGGACGTTGTCCACTCATGCTGTGTTGGCACTGTGTCGTTGCATCCGTTTGGTCTTGTCGTATTGCATGCCATTGCCCGTGGTAACCTGTGGCATGTACCTTGTCTGTCCTCCTCTCCTTCGGTCTCCTCCCCATCGGCTGCCACAGGCCATGTGTTTGTCACCAGCATGCTATCTCCTTAGCACATGCGCCTCTTGCACCGCCGCCTTTCCCACGTCCACTCTGCTACCATAGATTGCATGCTCCGCACTCAGCCGGCCAAGGGCCTTGACCTAGAGACTTTCCCTCTCCCGTGCCCCACAGAGGGCATTGATTTCGCTCAGGGCAAGATGCACCGGTCCACATACGCCTTGTCTTCCTTTCGTGCAGCCGCCCCTCTCAACCTGGTCCATTCTGATGTCATGGGCCCAGTCCCCACCGAATCCGTCGTAGAGAGGGGCTGCTATGTCCTCACCCTCATTAACGACTATTCTCGCTACCGCTAGGTCTTCTACCTTCAACACAAGAGCGATCTCGCCTGAGCCATCCAGGACTGGCTTGTCCTTGCGGAGCGTGAGTGTGGTTGCTCTCTTTGTCGCTTTCACTCCAATCGCGGTGGTGAGTACATGGGTGAGACCACGACCTTCCTCGCCTCCCGCGGTATCCACCATGCGACGTGTGCGCCCTATACACCCGCCTAGAGCAATGTCTCCGAACGGTGGAACCGTACCATGGTCGACACCGTCCGCACCATGCGGGTGGAGTCTGGTCTCCCCAATGGCTTCTTTTTTGAAGCCATGGCCTACATGACAGGGGTCTGGAACCGGATTTCCCACGGTCCCCTTCCGCACCAGTCCACGCTGTACTAGCATTGGTGCGGTCAGCGCGTTGACCTCCGCCCGGCTTGCGTTTGGGGTTGTGTGGCCATTGTGTGGCTGCCCGCTCCGTAGCAAGGCGGCAAGCTCATCCCCCGCAGACGTCCCTGCACCTTTCTTGGTGTCTCTTGTCAGCCTAAGGCCTAGCGCTTCTGGGATCCATCCCGGCACTACATTGTCGAGTCCCGCGATGCCCTCTTCTTCGAGGACCTGTTTCAATGCGACCTCATTCGATCCGGCTTGTCCGTGTCCATCCCGTCGCATGGGGGAGTGGTGAGTCCGTCCTCCATCTTACTGCTTCTGGATGACACATCCCTTAGTCCCTCTGAGCCGGCAGCCCTGGTCGCGTCCACTAGCCCATCCGGGCCAGTAGCCCCAGTCGCGTCCACTAGCCCCTCCGTGCCTGCAGCCCTAGTTGCGTCCACTAGTCCCTCCGAGCCAACATTCCCAATCGCGTCCATAAGCCCCTCCGGGCCGGCAACCCCAGTCGCGTCCACTGGCCCCTCCGGGCCTGAAGCCCCAGTTGCGTCCACTGGCCCCTCCGACCCGACAGCCCCAGTCGCGTCCACTGGCCCCTCCGGCCCAGCAGCCCTAGTCGCGTCCAATGGCCCCTCAGGGCCAGCAGCCCCAGTTGCGTCCACTGGCCCCTCCGAGCCGGCAGCCCCGGTTGCATCCGCTTGCTCCTCCAAGCCAACAGCCCCGGTTGCATCCGTTGGCCCCTCTGGGCAAGCAGCCCCGTCCGTCTCCGTTGGCCCGTCGGACTCAGTGCCACCTCTTGCCCTTCAATGCTACACATGTAGCCCTGGCGGTAGCCTCCGATCCAGACCGTCGGTGAGCGCGCATACCGCGCTCCGTGGCGCCTCCACCCCTTGTGGCTCCACGTGTCTCCTCCACTCCCACGGTCGTGAGTGGGGATCAGGGCACCAAGGCCCTCGGCCTGACCACCTTGGCCATCATTGCAGACCTTCACCTGGGCTCCGCACTGGGCTATGCCATGCTTCATCATGAGCATCGACACACTGTCATGGCTGCACTCACGCACATCCCACTTGGAGCTGGAGATGCACACGCTCACTCAGTTCGCTCCACAACACGCCCACAGGACCTAGCCACCCTGTACGAGGCACGAGCTTGTCCTGAGGCCGCACACTGGGACGCTACATGCATCGATGAGCTCGTTTCCATCCGACAGCACCACGTGTATGGCCTCGTCGGCCTTCCTCCAGGTCGGAAGGCCATCGGCGCCAAGTGGGTCTTTCGGTGCAAGTGGAAGCCCGACGTGTCCTTGGACAAGTTCAAGGCCCGCCTCACAGCCAAGGGGTTTGCCCAGATCCCTAGGGTCGATTACGACAAGATCTTTGCCCCAGTTGGCCGGCTCTCCACTAGTCGGGCGGGTTTGAGCCTAGTTACCCAGCATGGGTGGGAGCTGCATCAGATGGGCGTGAGCAAAGGTCTTCTCCATGGCTCACTGAAGGGTGAGGAGCTCTACATGGTGCAACCCCCAGGCTTCAATGATGGCACTGGGAGAGTCAGGCGTCTGCGGAAGGCCCTCTATGGCCTAGAGCAATCACCTTGGTGCTGGAACCAAGAGATCAGCAGCACGCTCCTTCGCGGTGGGCTCCAGCACAACACCGTTAACCCCGCTCTGTTTGTCAGTCCGCGAGGCCAGACTTTTGCTGCTGTTCTGGTTTACGTTGACGATCTCCTTATCACGTTGCCAGACATGGCTTCCATCCAGCGTGTCAAGCACTTGCAGCACGCCACATACCAGATGAAGGATCTGGGATCTGCCCGAGTCTTTCTGGGCATGGAGCTCGGGCATGATCGCTCCCAGGACGTCTTGTGCATCCACCAGGCTGCTTATGTGTAAACTCAGTCCACTCACTTTGCGGAGGACCTACCACTCTTGCCGAGCACATCTTCACCCATGTCACCTGATGGCCAAGTTAAGCTGAGGAGTCTTGACCCAGTTGTTGTGGGGGAGCCAGTTGACGTGACCACGTACCTGCGAGTCATCAGGTCACTGATGTTCCTGGCAACGACAACGCGCCCAGACATCGCGTTCGCCGTCAACCTCCTGGCTCAGTTTCCTCAGGAGCCGCCTCACCTCCATTTCGAGGCCGCGATCTGAGTAATGTGCTATGTTGTATCGACTCCTCGGCGAGGTCTCATGTTCCGCCGTCGTCCGTCTGTTGTCGCGGTAGGCTATAGCGACAGTGACTAGGTCAGCAGTCCGGACAGTAAGAGTCACACAAGCTGGATCTTTCTGATTGGCAACACGCCTGTGTCCTGGCGTAGCTGTAAGCAAGGGTGCATTGCATGCAGCAATGCTGAGGTTTAGTACGTGGCCCTTGGCTTAGGCGCATGTGAGAGTGTGTGGTTGTGTCGTCTATTGTCAGAGTTGCGTCCGTCTATCACATCCATCACGTTGCATTGTGACAATGAGAGTGCCATGGCTATCGTCGACAATGACGGCGTGCATCACACATGCACAAAGCACATCAACATTGAGTATCACTATGTGCGTTCATTGTTGCATGATAGCAGCATCATTATCGTGTGGGTTGAGACAGCTATGCAGTTGGCTGACTTCTTGACCAAGGCACTGAAGCTCGACTTGTTCAAGAAGGCCATGAGTTCGGTTGGCATGTGTCCGGGAGTGAGTCTCTATGTCCTTGCCTACATCTCTGCGTGCCCTGGGGAGTCTGGTTGTTGACTATGTCTCTGCCCGCACATGTGCACTATGCCTGTGAGTCATGCGGGAGTGTTGGTTTTCATGCATCTCTCATTGTACTCTGTTGTGTCCTCCCGACGTGTGTACATCGGTGTGCAGATGACTGACGGCGATACTCAACGTTGCTGGAGTGTCGTTCGGTGGAGCCGACGCACGCTGAGGCCCACTCATAGTTCGCTGGAGCCTCCTTCCTTCGGCAATGCACTCAGCTCCTTCGACAAGCCTCCTCGGCGGTCAGGCTGCCGGCGGTCACTGCCACTGCAGATGCTGTCTACATGCACCTAGCGTTGTTTCTGGTTGTGCCATTGCGTCTGTAGAATCATGCTACACCTAGGGTCCATGTCTCTTGCTATGTGGCCCTGTTTGGCATCACTGACTGTCATAAGCACTACCCGGGTTCAGGCAGCCGTAACTCTTTGCTGCTAGACTTCAAGCTGATTTTGACTGCACGACTGCGTTTGCAGCATCGGTATTATGGTATGGTCCAGTTTTCAGGCAAAACGGACGACGCCTGGATTTTGGGCTGTTGGGCGTCTGGCAGGACTCACCAAGAAAACCCTACCTGCCAGAAAATAGGTCTAGGACTATCTTCTGGGGCATAAATGCTCCGGTGCCCATGGTTTCGGACGATAGATCCGCGGTGTCCATAGTCACAAACAAACCGACGACGGTGTCCACAGTCGGAAACGAACTGACGTCGGTGTCCATAGTCGAAACCGAGATGACACCAATGCCCATGATTTTCATGGAGCGAGCGAAAAAGGAATGAAATGACAAATGTGTCCACTATTTGCTCAAACTATTCAGTCGTCTTGGACGTGCATGTCCTAATCAAACCTCGCCTGTTGATAGCCTGTCTTGGCAGACCATGCTTTGTTTTGTCGTGTTCCGTTCTGCGGTGGGGAGTTTGTACAACCTCGAGCTATGCATGTGGACCGATTCTGTCGCGCTGTAGCGGACGTTTTTGTGTTGCTCGGAAGATGTAATTCTTATCGCAAATGAATGGTCCCCGAATGGACGCGGCCCCTGGCAACGACATATTGTCCACGGTGGAATTTGCCGACGCCGTCCGCACCTTCAACAGATGTCGGCGGCATGTGCCGACGTCCACGCAGGGTCACGTAAACAGGTTCATCAAGTGAACCGCTTTTGTTACTGGTTCGCAATATGAACGGGTATGAAAACGTGCATCAAAAGGTGCGCTGACTTTACATCCAGTGGCGGACTTTGGTTTTCACACTTTGAAAACTTTAACCTGTGAACTTTGGTTTTCACACTCGTTTGACATGGAAAACGACGTCCGCCAAAATGGCCCGGCACATCAAGGATGGGGTACGCCCNGTATGAAAACGTGTATTAAAGGTGCGCTAAGTTTACATGCACTGGCGAACGTTGGTTTGCACACTTTGAAAACTTTGAACTGTGAACTTTGGTTTTCACACTCGTTCGACATGGAAAACGACGTCCGTCCAAATGGCCCGGCACATCAAGGATGGGGTACGCCCATAGCGGACCCTGTGGCAGCTCATCGGGCATGGGTCGCATTGAAGGATCGGTGGGACCGCAATGTAGTACGCAACCGAGAGTTGGGTCATGAAGAACCATCATGGGCCCTTGCTCCTGTCACTCCTCAACGGATGGCATGGAACTTGGGGGTACCCATGCCGAGTGCTAGGCCGCCCTACTGTCCCGAGCCATGGGAGCCGTGGCTTTTGAGCGAGCCACCAAGTCCGTAGAGGGCACGCGAGTATTGTCTCACTGACAAGTATGGGCATGCAACTGTTAATTCTGTGTCAACAGTGGGCACCCGAGTATTGTTTCTTTCACATTCACGGTCATGCGAGTATTATTTGAGTTACACATGTAGCCATGCTAGCGTTATGTTTCTGACAAACATGGACATTACAACATTATTTCATGAAGTATGGGAAGAGCAGCTACTGTATTAACATGAATGGGCAACATAGTAATAATGATGTGACAAACATGGACGTGGAAGTGTTACTAATGGCCCAACATGGATATTGCATTGTAATTTCAGTGAGAAGTATGGGCACCAGAGTATTAATGTATAAACAATATTGGGTATCCGTGTTTTTGTTCCGAAAGATGCACGACTATGGGCATGGAAGTAATGCTGATGGCCTTAGATGGATATTGTAATCGAATTTCACTGTGAAGTACGGGCACCACAGTATTAATGTTCAAACAATATTGGGTATCTCTGTTTTACTTCAGTGATATGCACGACTATGGGCATGGAAGTAATACTGATGGTCCTAGATGGATATTGTAGTATAACTTCACTGAGAAGTACGGGCACCAGAGTATTAATGTAGGAACAATATTGGGCATCTGTGTATTAGTTCAGGGACATGCACGACTATCCATACCACGCTGGATCTAATCACTTGGGATCTAGGACACTGCACAACCAGAGCTAGTGGCACAAGTCACACCCACATCCCTGCCTACCCTCACATCCCGGTGCATAAAAAGAAATCCTCATCGACATGAAGCGAGTCGACCTCTTCGTCTTCTTCGTCTCCTTCTTAGAACATGTCTTCCTCGTACTCACCCCTTGAATCTACTTCACGTGCATGGGCTTCCATGACGTTTGCACCGTTGTATGTCACCATACAATGGCACAAGCCAACATATCTCGTATTTCTTGGCTGCCACAAGTAGCAATACAGTGTCTGACACACCAACGTTGTACCAACTCTTGTGAGGAACATCACGGCAAAGTCAAGTTGGTCACACGTACACATGTTTGAGGCACCTTGTGCAAGTGTTGAAGCTGAAGTAATACTTCAGTGAAAGGGAATGACATGATCTAAAATACATGTGCTCCGTTCCAGTTTCGAATTTATATTTTTAAAAATGAAAATTGGACTGCATTCACTGGAAAGTGTTGAGAAGAACACATGCACACAACATCCCATCAGTGAACTCCAACACATTTTCAGAGCCAGAAATGTACCATCCCAACTAACCCCCACTGAATACTAGTCTAAGGCAGAGGTGCAATACGGGGCCACTTGTGATGAGGCCTGCACCTCCATTGTCCACAGTGGTCTTCTGTAGGCTCTGCAAATGACACACATGGGTAGGAGTAAGTTACACTAACATGCGAAATGAAACATCACGTAGAGGAGCATGCAATGGAACACACTTAGCGGGAAAATGTGGGAGCAAAATGACCACATGCCAAATGAACGGTTGATGATGTCCACCTCGGCGTGGAAGGCCATCCACAGATTTTCACGATCCTCAGCATAGTCTTGGTTGACTCGTTCATCGTCACTAGAGACTGAAACGGGGTGAACCACCTCCTGCCCCCCCTCCTCCCCATAATTGTACTCCTCCTCTATTTCTCCTCCCTCTTGCCCATCATCCCTGCCCTCCTCTTGCTCCTTCTCCTCTCCCCTCCTCTTCCTCCGACTCCTCTGCCTCCTCGTCAGACTCTGCCTCATCTTTAGCAAGGGGGGACATCCTCTGCCTCGTCCCCGGAGTACCCCATGGTGTCCATGTTTGACCTGCAGGACGCTCTCATGTGGTGCTCTGCGTCTAGCTCTGCCACGCGTACTACGGCCATCTGCTCTGGTGTCGGCGCCTCCATGTTTGGGCATGCCTTCCGCATATGGCCCATCTTCCCACAGTGCGCACATGTGTGCCTCTTCTTCACGTTGGCATACCGATCAAGCCTCACCGTGGCAAGACGCCCGCGCCCGCAACGTGGTCCAGGTGGCAGCCACTTTGGCTCCGCCGGCATAACAAGTCTCACCTTTGGCAATGAGAATGGAGCGTTGTAGGTCCTCTTGTAGCTGAGGGTGAGGTACCCAAAGTCCACATAGGCCACGGGATTAAGAGCATTCTCTAGCAGGAGATTGCACGCGTGCGGGCATGGCACCCCGTACTCACGCCAACGGCCGCACGAGTACTCCCTGCTGTTGATGTTGACGTCCCGCGGGGTGCCGTTCGCGCGCAATGCAGTGCCACTCATCCATGGTCCTGTCTCGTCCCCGTCCAAATCCAAACCGTACTCACGGCTACGATCGCAGTTCTTCTTCACCTTGAGGTATAGTGCGGACGCGACGCTGTCCTCGGCGTCATGTGCCATCTTGCGACGGATGTGCAACAGCCGCTGCACATACATGTGGAGGTTCATGAAACAGAAATAGGGGTACATCTTCCTCAACTCCACGAGCTTGCTGTTGAGGGACTCCATGGCGTTACTCGTGGTGTACCCTCCACAAGGCACTGGGCAGTAAAGCCGGCTCCACCGCTCCTTGGGGATGCTGGGCTTGCCATTTCCACCCAGCAAATACTCCATCGCCGTTGGAGCTTGACGGCGCATCTCGGCCACGCAAGCATCCCAATCCTTCTGCGTTGTCACATGTGCGAGATTCCAAAACAAAGAGCGCGACTAGCCTTGGTAGCGGGACTGCACGTTGTGCATCAGGTGCCAGGTGCAGTATGTGTGTCTCCCACCGGGTAGTTTGGACTCTACGGTGTTTGCCAATCCTTTCTCACGGTCTTAGATGACACATGTTCCTTCCTGTGTGGAAGACAGGTAGGCTGCAGCCACCAGCTCGAAGATACAAGTCCAGTTGCGCTCGTCTTCACTTGAAACAAGAGCATAGGCCGCGGGCATGGTGTTGTCATTGGCGTTGAAGAACTGCATGATGAGGAGTACCTGCTTGTGCCCATTCTTGAGGTGCGTACCATCCATGAAAATCACTTGCCGCGTGTATTCAAAACCTCTGCGACACGCACCGGGTGCGACAAAAACCTGGTCGAACGCACCAGTGTCCGGGTCCTTCTCAGCCTTTGCAATGGCCAGCGGGTCAACCTTCAAGAGTTGCAAAAAAAAAACACGTAATTAGACCCCAAGTATGAATGGAACGGTGCGGCAAAAAAGACATTAAAATGACAAAAAAGCACACGGATGTACCTCGGCCACGTATCCTGGAAATATGATGCATGACTCGGACTTCTTACCGTACGTCTTCTCCAAGCACGCCTTCTTTGCGCGGTACAAGGTGGTGTAGGGTACCTTGGTGTTGCTGACCTTCGTTAGCACAGCCTACAGCGCCTTTCCTGAAGCTGACGATTCCTTGGCGATGGTGCTTTGTATGTGCCGGACCACCCACCGCATGGAACGCACTGGGTTGCTCCGGGAGACTTCTGGGTCACATAGGTGGCCGTCGGTGAAGGACGTGATGTTGAAGGCACCGGACTTCTTGCTGCATGCTGCACATACGATCCACGGGTACTTCTTCTTGACGTACTACTTGCACCGCGCCACAAAACCCGTGGGGTCGCTCTTGAGCCACTTGAGAGACATGCGGTTCAGAACCGCATACACTTCCACGGCAGCCTTGCATCTTGCCATAGTTTCAAAGGATG
Source organism: Penium margaritaceum (assembly GCA_023375785.1). NCBI lineage: Eukaryota > Viridiplantae > Streptophyta > Zygnematophyceae > Desmidiales > Peniaceae > Penium > Penium margaritaceum. The sequence goes on along the minus strand of SZWC01007647.1, from coordinate 17,021 downwards.
AGCCGCCCGGGAAGTCCACCTCGGCCTTCCGCTTCTTTCTGGTTGCAGGGTCGGGTTTCGACTTGGCAATGTTGACCCGATGCAGCCTTTGCCATGGCGTCGCGAGCCCGTGCCTCATCATCGGGCCCGACGGGCACGCCCTTGGTAGAGTGCACACGACCACCTACACGCGACATCCGCAGTGGACCCTCAGTTTCACGGCGTGGGGCACCGTCCCCTGCTGTGCGAGCTGCATCGCCATCCTCGTGAGGAGGAGTCGGTTACGTCAAGCAAGGCTCCTCTGTCTCGTCAACGTTGCAGTCCTCGAGTGGGAACCACGAAGACGTGACAGGTCCACCACGTCTGTGGTGCATGTTCCCCGCCATCGGAAGATATCATGGGCATGAAATGCACAAAACATGGCTATAGATAACGTTCGTGCCCACGATCGTCTCCCATGTGTGGTGTACAAGGCCTTCGTGAGTGTGTGCAACATGAAGGACAAGGAGCTGTACCGCAATGGCCAGCAATCCGACAACCCCCAACCACGCGCAACCTTGGGACGGGGAAAACAATTTCCAGGCTTAGGTTTCAGAATTGCCGAGGGAAGCGCATGGTACACATGAGAGATGGGAGATCATTGCGACGCAAGAAACCGGCGGAACATGCAATGCGACAGGCCGTCAATAACTGAAAGGAATCCGCGCAACAAGTAGGACGCACTCCAGAAGATCGTATTTGCGATGCGGGAGACTTCGATGACCCGTCGCTCTACACAATAAGATGACGCAATCAGGTATGCGGTGGCCACCTGGTACATACAAGCAAAATCCTTGCAATAATGTATGACAACCCCCATGAACAAGGCGTGGGAGCCCTATCGAACCATGTGAGTTACTTTTGATATTGCGCGTATGTTTGTCAACGACACAGTTCAAAATCGTGCGGTACTCCACGTTGAAATGAAGGTAAGATATGTTAAAGGGGGGAATTCCTTTTTACCCACCATTTGAAAACATTCTGAAAAGGTTACCCACGGTTGAGAATTTCATTTACGTATTATCTATTCGTGGGAGAAGATGACTGGTATGCCCACTTTTTGGCAGGTCCCTTCCGTTTTCCCCACACTTTTTAACTGGTGCGAACAATGTCCAAAGTTGAAATAGGCAGCACACTTTACCCACTTCTTACGGGCTAACTCCGATACCCACTTTGAACATCCGCTCGTCACTAAACGTGACGAACAGATATCAATGGCTCGAGCTCCTAAACATCGCAAATCCTGCACAACGGGGCCCACATTATCCCTGTCACAAGTAACATTGCATTTTGAGGACTTATTCTTAATGTTTAGAAAGTACTGATGCTCCTTCCTTTACTTCCAACATGCCAAAAAAAACCAGCATCGGCTGTTTGACGACAATTGATCAGCGCATACTAGTCTTCATTATTGGGGGACCATTTTATGTGAGAAAATTATTGATAACACGATCTTTATTTGCCATTATACATCAAACGGTTAGGGTTTATCACATCCCTCGATGGAGATACTGGTTACTTCTCTGAATGCAGCTAGAAAACCTAGGCAGCAGGTTAGGACAGCAGCGTTGTTGATGCAGCGTGCGGGCTTCCACGCTCGTTGCTTAAGTCAGCTGTCCCCTCAGTCTGCTCCTCTAGAGTCTAAGTCTGGAAGCTCTGGGTTTGTTACTCAGAAACGCGCGCGCCAGAGTTAGCGCCAAAAAGCAGCTGAAAACTGAAAGTAACTGGTTAGGAAAGAAGAATGAACAACAATGGGAGACCCCTCCAAGTTCTAGCCCCCCCCCCCAGCTCTGTAGAGCTTGTTACTCAACTAACCAGCCAATCAGGAAATATACCTATTTTCTGGCAGGCAGGGTTTTCTCGGTGAACCCTACCAGACAGCCGACAGCCCAAAACCCGGGCGTCGTCCATTTTGCCTGAAAACTGGACCATACCATAATACCAACGCTGCGAACGCATTCGTGCGGTCAGAAACAGCTAGAAAAACAGTAGCAAGGAGTTATGGCTGCTCGAACCCAGGCAGTGCCTACGATGGTCCATGATGCCGAATAGGGTCATGCAACATGCAACAAGGACCCTAAGCAGAGCATGACGATGCATACACGATGGGACGCGCTGGGCGCATGCAAACAGCAACTGCATTGACAGTGACCGCCGGCAGCACGACCGTCAAGGAGGCCTGCTCATGGAGCTGAGCACGTCGCGAGAGAGAGGATGCTCGAGCGAAATGCGAGTAGACCTCAGCCTGCATCGGCTCCACCGGACGACACTCCATCAGCGTCGAGTCTCGCCGTTAGTCATCCGCACGCCGATGTACACAAGCCGGGAGGACACAACAGAGCACAATGAGAGATGCGTAAAAAACCAACACTCCCCCATGACTCACAAGCGTAGTGCACATGGACGGGCAGAGACACGGTCAACATCCAGACTCCCCCAAAGCACGCAGAGACGCAGGCAGAGACAAAGAGGGCAACTCACGGACGCAAGCCGACTGAACTCACAGCCTTCTTGAACGAGTCCCGCTTCAGTGCCTTGGTCAGGAAGTCAGCCAGATGCTGTGCTGTCTCAACCCACAAGATGCTGATGCTGCCGTCATGCAACAACAAACGCACATAGTGATACTCAACATTGATGTGCTTTGTGCATGTGTGATGCACACCATCATTGTCGGCGATAGCCATGGCACTCTCATTGTCACAATGCAAGGTGATGGATACGACTGACGTAACTCGGACAACAGACGACGCAACCACATACTCTCACACGCGCCTGAGCCAAGGGCCACGTACTTAGGAACATCAGTGACCCGATGACCCGCAGATACGTGGTCACCAGGAACATCAGTGACCCGATGACCCGCAGATACGTGGTCACATCAACTAGCTCCCCCACAACAGCTGGGTCAGGACTCTTCACCTTAACCTGGCCATTGGGTGACATGGGTGAAGATGCACTAGGTACGAGGGGCAGGTTCTTGGCGAAGCGAATGGAGAGGGTCTGTACATAGGCAGCCAGGTGGACGTGCAGGATGCCCTGGGAGCGATCATGCTCGAGCTCCATGCCCAGGAAGACTCGGGCAGACCCGAGATCCTTCATTCGGTAGGCGGCGTGCAGCAAGTCCTCGATACATTGGATCGCGGCTGTGTCTGGCGACGCAATGAGGAGATCGTCGACGTAGACCAGAACTGCGATGAAGGTCTGACCTCGTGGGCTGACGAATAGTGCGGGGTCAGCGGTGCTACGCTGGAGGCCGCCACGGAGAAGCGTGCTGCTAATCTCCTAGTTCCAGCACCGAGGCGACTGCTTCAGGCCATAGAGGGCCTTCCGTAGCCGCCAAACTCTCCCAGTGCCGTCGTCGAAGCTTGGGGGCTGCACCATGTAGAGCTCCTTACCCTCGAGCGAGCCATAGAGGAATGCGTAGCTCACGTCCATCTCATGCAGCTCCCACCCATGTTGGGCAACCAGGCTGAAGAGCGCCCGGCTAGTGGAGAACCGACCGACTGGGGCAAAGATCTGGTCGTAATCGACCCCAGGGACCTGAGCAAACCCCTTTGCTGTGAGGCGGGCGTTGTACTTGTCCAAGGACCCGTCAGGCTTCCACTTGCGCCGAAAGACCCACTTGGCGCCGATGGCCTTCCGACCTGGAGGGGGGTCGACGAGGTCATACACGTGGTGCTGCCGGATAGCAGCAAGCTCCTCGGCGTAGGCAGCATCCCAATGTACGGCCTCAAGAGAGGCTCGAGCCTCACGTAGGGTGGCTGGGTCCTCTGGGCGTGCTGTGGACCGGACTGAGAGGGCGTGTGCATCACGAGCTCCAGGTGGGATGCGGGTGAGTGCAGCCACGACAGCATGCCGATGCTCGTGATGAAGCATGGCGTAGCCCAATGCAGAGCCCGGGTGAAGGTCTGCGATGATGGCCGAAGTGGTCAGGCCGAGAGCCTTCGTGCTAGAGTCCCCACTCACGACCGTGGTAGTGGAGGAGACACGTGTAGCCACAGGGGGTCGAGGCGCCAGGGGACGCAGTGCGACGGTTTGCACGCTCACTGTCGGCCGAGGTTGGAGGCTGCCGCGTGGGACGCGTGTGTAGTGCGACGAGCCAATGGTGGCGGACGGGGCTACTGGCCCGGGGGAGCCAGCGGACGCGACTGGGGCTGCCGGCCCGGAGGGGCCAACGTACGCGACTATGGCAGCTGGTCTGGAGGGTCCAGCGGATGCGACCGGAGCTGCAGGCCTAGAGGGGCCAGTGGACGCGACTAGGGCTGTCGGCCCGGAGGGGCCAACGGACACGACAGGAGCTGCTGGCCCGGAGGGCCCAGCGGACGCGACTGGGGCAGCAGGTCCGGAGGGGCCAGCGGACACGATGGGGGCAGCTCGCTCGAAGGGGCCAGCGGACGCGGCTGGGGCTGCTGGCCCGGAGGGGCAAGCGGACGCGACTAGGGTAGCTGGTCTGGAGGGGCCAACAGATGCGATGGGAGCAGCTGGCTCGGAGGGGCCAGTGGACGCGACTGAGACTGCTGGCCCGGAGGGGCCAGCGGACGTGACTGGGACTGTTGGCCCGGTGGGGCCAGAGGACGCGATAGGGGCTACCGGCTCAGAGGGACGGAGTGATGTGTCACTCGGAAGTGACAGGACGGAGGACGGACTCACCACTACCCCACGCGACGGGAGGGACACGGACGAGCCGGAGCGGATGAGGTTGCGGGGAAACAAGTCCTCGAAGAAGAGGGCATCACGGGACTCGACGATGCAGTGTCAGGATGGGTCCCAGAAGCGTCAGGCCTTGGACTGACGAGACAGACCGAAGAAGGTGCAAGGGCGTCCGCGAGGGGCGAGCTTGCCACCCTGCTATGGGGCGGGCAGCCACACATTGGCCACGGAGCTCCAGATGCGAGCCGGGCAGAGGTCAGCGCGCCGACCGCACCAGTGCTGGTATGGCGTGGACTTGCAAGGAAGGGGACCGTGGGGAATCCGGTTCCAAGCCTAGGTCATGTAGGCCATGGCTTAAAAACAGAAGCCATCGGAGATACTGCATTCGACCCACATGGTGCGGACGCCGTCGGCCATGGTATGGTTCCACCGTTCGGAGACGCCGTTGTGGGCGGGTGTGTAGGGCGCAGACGTGTCATGGTGGATCCCGCGAGAGGCGAGAAAGGTCATGGCCTCACCCATGTACTCTCCACCGTGATTGGAGCGAAAGCGGCGAAGAGAGCAGCCACACTCGCGCTCCGCGAGGACAAGCCAGTCTTGAATGGCTCGGGCGACATCGCTTTTCTGCCGGAGGCAGAAGACCCAGCGGTAGCGAGAATAGTCGTCCGTAAGGGTGAGGACATAGCGGCCATGCTCACCGACGGACTCGGTGGGGAGAGGGCCCATGACGTCCAAATGGACAAGGTCGAGAGGGGCGGACGCACGGGAGGAAGACAAGGAGTACGTAGACCGGTGCATCTTCCCTTGAGCACAGTCAATGCACTCAGTGGGGCACGGGAGAGGGACAGTCTCCGGGTCAAAGCCCTTGGCCGGCTGGGTACGGAGCATGCCCTCTACGACGGCCGAGTGGACGTGGCAAAGGCGGCGGTGCAAGAGGCAGGTGTGTTGAGAAGAAAGCGTACTGGTAACAAACACATGGCCTGTGGCGGCCGACGGGGATGAGACGGGAGGAGAAGAGGAGAGGCGAGGAACATGCCACAGGTTGCCACGGGCGGTGGCGTGCAGTACAAAAAGACCACACGGACGCAACGACACAGTGCCGACACCACGCGAGTGCACAACATCCATGCTCATGCGATCAAGGGCAGTCACGGATAGGAGGCTGAGCTTGAGACCAGGGACGAAGAGGACGTTGGTCAGAGAGACGTCACCGGCAGGACCACGGAAACGAACGACGCCGACACCATGGACAGACAACACTTGTCCGGAACCCGTGCCGACACCGGAGACATCACCTACAGGACCGAGCATACTGAAGGCCTCACGAGATGCCGTCATGTGATGCGTGGCCCCGGAGTCGATGATCCAGGTGTCATCAAGGTCCTGGACAGGGGTCGCCTGATCGCTAACGGTCACATGGCAGCAAGCGAGGGACGCGTACGCGCTGGAAGGAGGCGTGAAACGAGACTGCCCATCGTCAAGCCACCTAATGTCGTCAAGGAGGGGGGTGGAGGAGACCACGGGAGACGACGAGAAAGAAGAAGAAATGGGACACGACCGCAGCTCAATCTCAGTCATGCAGGGCTGGGCAGGAGGGGAGGAGGTGACGCAACTCGCACTTCCCTGGGGAGGAGGACGAGGCAGGCCAAGCTGGAGCGCGATGAACTGCTCCAGCTGACGCTCACGGGAAGAAAGTCCGAGAGTGTAGACGGAGTGCGGAGTGACGGTGCCAAAGCCCGGGTAGTAGGAGGACTCAGCTGGCAAAGGAAGCGGAGGTGCCGATGGCTGTGGGTAGTACTGCTATGGCGCGGATGTCTGCGGAACAGGC
>SZWC01007646.1:110577-125651 GCA_023375785.1 Penium margaritaceum | reverse complement strand
GGACACTCGTCCGATAGCATCCATTGCAACTCCTCATTTGTTTGCAAGACAACCCGATGAGTGAACGACCATCACTAGTAGGTGTTATCAAACCAAAACTTGGTTCTGTCGTACCTGTGAATGACCTCGTGAGGTACGGCTCTCTGTTGACATGCTACGTGTTGATCTCAACCATCAATTCTAGTCTTCGACTCAAAACAGACATCAGATTTGTTTTTTTAGGTCGAACTCGATAAGGTAGTCAAAGGTGGACTCGAGGAACTCCATCCATCAAGTTTGTCAAGAGCTTAAAGCTGGCTAAGCCTTGAGGTATTTTAGCGCATAATGGCCGGTGCACATGATGGATTGCCAGCATTCCAAGTAGCATCGCCATGTTTCTAACACGTGCACAACTAGGAGCATCTCCTTTTTTTGCACAATGTAAGCTAAGTTTTAGCCTGCATAGTTCTTGCGACATGTGTGTAATCTGCTGTTCTCCACAGCAATCATCTTGGATGAGAATGGCTCTGATTGCTCAATCAAGGACATCGGTGGCCATGATAGAGTCCACTGTTAGATCCACCAATCGTAGAGCTGTTGTCAAAGGTCGGAGTATTTCTCAAGGATGTAAACGCTTCTTGTTCGATGTCTGCTCAACTCCACTTGGTGGTTTAATGAGTGAGCTCAAAGAGAGGCGCTAAAACTTTACGAGTCGTTGATGATAAATATAGAATCTTAAAAATTCTTGGACTTCCTGAACATTGGTTGGCGTCGGCCAATAAGCAACTACCTCAACCATTTTTGGGTCCATGGCAATCCGCCCGATGCCAATGATGTGGCCCAAAAGCTCGACTGAATGGCAACCAAAGTAGCATTTTGAGAGTTTTCCAAAAAATATATCTCTTTAAAACCTCAAGAAGTTTTTAGAGATGTCCATTGTGCTGCTCCGGAGTGCAATTGTATACCGGCTTGTTGTTGAGATATACAACAACAAAGTCAACAAGATACGAGTAGAGGATGTTAATCACCACCATGAATGTCGTGTGGGCATTTGTGAGTTTAGATGGCACAGCTGTGAACTCGATATGCCTGTATCTGGTACGGAAAACCATCTTCTTGATGTCCTTGTCAGATACGCGGATCTGATGAAAGACGCTACATAGGTTGATTTTGGTTATGTTTTCTGCCCTGAAGGGTTGGTAAAAAAGCTTGTCTATTCGCGGAAGAGGATAATGGTTCTTGATGGTAATGTTGTTCAATCTTGGTAGTCCATGCACATCCGTATCTCTTTGGATTTTGTTTTCACAAACAAGTATAGGTGCCATATAGGATCACCTGAATGGTCGAGTAAATCCTTGGTCGAACATCTCATCCAAATTTTGGGTTTGGTCAGCTCCTGGTCGCTCATCCGATAGGTCCCTATTACCATCACTCTGCTGCCCAGCTTTGGATCTATCTGGCGATTGACGTTTCTTTGTGGAGGTAAACCTTTAGGCAGATCTACGTGAAAAACCCCTTTGACGTGTCGAAAAGCGGTGCAAAATCCTTGCAAATGGCTGCAGAAATAATCATGTGTTGAGGCGGCTGTGGTTGTCTCTACTGCTGCTATTTGTTTTGCTTCCTCTTTCTCCCCTTGGACTAGCCACACATGAGCTCCATATTACAGATATGTTTTTGCCAAGTCCAAAGATATTTGTTTGCATTTTGTGACTGCTACAAATTCCTTTGCTACTTCTACCTCTGCTGTTTTGCAGAACTGATGGTGCATAGTTTCATTCCTTTCCCAACTCTCTTTGTGTCCAATTTATTTCCTTGCACACGTCCATTCGATCCTACAAGTCTTTTTCAGTGCACCTTGGTGCAAACGCCGCCGGGGAACCTCAGTGACTAGCAGCGGTCTTGCTGCTAGGAGAGGGTCATGCGACATCCCAAGGGTTTGCCCACACACCAAGGGGTCGAGGATTGGAGGTTTATCCCAAGGGCTCGGCGTGTGACCTTCGCGCCAGGCACTCCTTGTCAAGTGTTGGAGCAGTTCCCGAAAATGTCAGGCGCCTTGTTAAGCGCCTTGCCGCACTTGACAAGGCGCGGCAAGTGTCCGGAGTGGTGGAGTGCGGCAGGCCTCTCATCAATCACAAGGTCCATATGGGTGAGTTGGTGTGCGACATGAAGTTCCACACTTGCCCTATGGATGATTACGATTGCTTCATCGGCCGGAATTGGTTACACGCCTGGAATGTGGAGGTGGATTGGAGGTGGTCGTGAAGACGGGCGGGACAAACCTCACTTTGCCGTTGTGGCGGGGTGATGAGAAGGAGTCGGATCTGGCATAACAGGGAAGGAGCTACGTGTCATCAACTTGCACCAATTGAAGCGGTGCGAGCGCAAGGGTTGCCAGGTTTACTTGGCATGGGTGCGTCCACAACAAGGAGAAAATCAGTAGATTGTAGCAGTTGAAGCAGCGGAGGGGCAACCGGTGGACGGCGCGGGAGCTCCAGAGTTGCCTCTTGTTATCGGGGAGGTGCTCAAGGAGTTCAGGGAGGTTCTTCCGAAGGAGTTGCCAAAGGGACAGCCACCGCGGCGTGACATCGACCACAAGATTGAGGTGGTGCCAGGGTCGTCACCAACGGTGCGGTCGTACAACCGCATGAGCGACGCAATGCTTGCAAAGCTCAAGAAGAAGTTGGGGGAGTTGGTGGACCAGGGCTTCATTTGACCATCGGTGTCTCCATACGCGGCGTCGGTGCTGTTCATCAAGAGAGAGTCAGGAGAGCTGCAGATGTGCATGGACTATTGGGCGCTCAATAACATCACGCTGAGAAATCACTACCAGTTGCCACGGGCCGGGGAATTGTTCGACCAGCTGCGAGGCGTGTGCGTCTTTAGCAAATTGAACCTGCGGTCAAGTTATCACCAAATCCGCATTGCGGAGGAGGATGTGGAAAAATATCGCGTTAAGGACGCGCTATGGACACTTTGAGTATCTCGTGATGCCTTTTGGGCAAACGAATGCTTATGCTACATTCATGGCATTAATGAACCGAGTATTCCACCCCTTCTTGGACCAGTCCGTGATAGTCTTCCTCGATGACATCCTTGTCTACTCGCGGACGATGGAGGAGTACCAAGAGCACCTTGCGGATGGTGATGGAAATGCTGAGAAAGAAGCGGTTGTTTGCCAAGCTTAGCAAGTGTGAATTGACCAAGTTGGAGGTGGAGGTCCTCAGGCATATTGTTTGCAGAAGGGGGATCCGCATGGACCCAAAAAAGGTGGAAGCACTAAGGGAGTGGCTAGAGCGGGCGAGCGTTCGTGACATCCCGGTTTTTTTGGCTTTTGCGAACTACTACCGGAGGTTTATCCAAGGGCACGCGGCAAAAGGAGCACCCTTGACAGACTTGCTCAAGAAGGGGCACCAATGGGAGTGGGGTGCAAGGAGGGGCAAACTTTTGGAGCAATGAAGGCTGCCATGTGTGAGGCACCGGTGTTGGTGCACCCAGACACGAGCAAGGGGTACGTGTTGGCGATGGACACAAGCGACTGTACAATTGGCGGGGTGCTGATGTAGGACCAAGGGAAGGGGTTGCATCCCATTGCGTACTACTCCAAGAAGCTGAAAGGGGCTGAGCTCAACTACCCGATCCACGAGAAGGAGATGCTCGCGGTGGGCCATGTCTTCAAGCAGTGGAGATGCTACCTTGAGGCGCGGTAATGTGTGGTGCACACGGACCACTGCACGCTCAAGTACCTCAAGTCGTAACCAAACTTGACGAGTTCTCGGTGGGACAAAAGATGCTGCTGAGCTTGCGGAAATTGCAGCTGGCGGGGGTGGACAGCGACAAACTCAAGCCTCGGTAGATGGGCCCTTTTCCGATCAAGGATAAGCGGTCCACGGTGAGCTACGAGTTGGAGCTGTCGGACCACTACGGGATCCATCTCGTATTCCAGGCTTCTCTTCTCAAGGCCTACAAGGAGCCAAATGCGCAGTTCGCGACGCAGAGACAGGCTCCTCCTCTACCGGTCTTGGTGAAGGGTGAAGAGGAGTACGTGGTGGCGAAGGTTCTCAGGGACCGTTGGTGCAGTAACGGGTGGCAGTACCTGGTGCGATGGCTCGGCTATGGGCCTGAGCACAACTATTGGCTCCCTAAAGCCAATTTCCAAAGGGATGGTGTTGTCAACACGGTCCTCCGAGCGTACCTGGAGTGCACCGGGACGGTGTGACCTCAGAGGGGGGGTGATGTTATGGGAGCCGCCGGTCGAGGCAGTGATGACGTCATCATGCTGACTTCATATGCATGTTTTGATGCTCCCATTCTATTCTTCGTGAAAAGCAGTGTAAAATTGATTTAAGAACCGGGTTATTCGGTATAGGGACGAGAAAGATACGGCCATGCAAACGTTGGTGGCGCACCTCCAAAAAACAGGAGATGTACTAGTTCGACCCATAGCATGGAGGAGCGACCTTCTCGACCATTGCAGCCTGGATGGATGCTTAGCCAATGAGGCAAGGTTCATTGGGGTCCGTGGGCGCTTCGGGATGGCAGCTCGAGCCAAATTTCCAAGCAAGGACGCTTCTGGCGGCCGTGACCCCCGCTAGAGGTGTTGCCAGCGGGAGTCATGCATGGAGCACTCGAACGACCATAATTTAGCGGTTTCTCCACGGATTGAGGTATTCTTTGGTGCGTTCAAAATCTCGCAATGCGCAATATCCCCCACATCTTTATTTTTTATGTTAATTGTTTATGGAGTGGTTGAAATAGGATACGATTTTTTGTTCATCAAGATTGAAGGACCACAAAAATAATTCAAACATACTTTCGTCGAATTTAAAGTGTTATTTTGCATTCTTCCCTTGTTTCTTTTCCCGGGTCGGTTACTCTCTATAGTCTTGAAGTTTGATTAGTGAGCTTGGTTGCTTTGAGTTGCTGTCACTCTCGCGTCTCAGCCGTCGCTTCCAAACAACAGGAAAAAAAAAAAGCCGACTGTGCCGTCTCCGACAACTTGTTTGACAAGCTATCAGACAGTGTGACATGTGTAAATGGTGAATCTGACGATTCGAAGTTCAAAACTTGACTTCTGAAACACTCGAGGGACGGGCACGCGACCATCCACGCAATGCTTGTCGTCGAATTTAACGACCATCCAAACATTGAACAGCCCACTTCGTCGAATTTAAAGTCCCATTTATCCACGAATTTGACCAATTAGGATTACCAAATTAATTCAAACCACAAAATTCACATCGAAATTAAAGATAACATAATTCTGAAAATCCTAAACGTCGAATTTGAAAATCAGGGGGTGCATAAGGGATGTGTTATTTTTGTGATTGCACCTCAGCAGAGGACTTCGAAGCGCCGAGGGGCTCTCAACTGGCTCATAGGGACTTGTACAGAAAGAGGCCTAGGGGTTGTTCTTGGCATGCCAATCTTACCCACAGACTCTGTACATTTCCTTGTAGTGATCTATCAAGTCTGAAAGATTCATTCCTTGCCCAACTCTCCTTGTATCCCATGTATTGCCTTGCACACGTCTGTTCGATCCTACAAGTCTTTCGCAGCGTACCTTGGTGCAAAAGCCGCCAGGAGAGTCACACGGCAGAAATCTCGGTCACTAGCAACATTCTTGCTCCTACGAGAGGGTCGTGCGACATCTTAAGGGTTGGCCCACACACCAAGGGATCGAGGGTGGGAGGTTTATGCCAAGGGCTCGGCATGTGGCCTTCACGCCGGGAATTCGTCAGTTTGCATCACAAATGGTGGTCTCCAAGATAATGGGACAAATCCCCCATTGTCCGGGTCTTGACCAAGAGCGAAGAGCAAGAGAGGGATAATAGAAAAGAAAAGAAAAAAAATAAATGCAGAAAAGGAAGGACAGAACAAAAAACAAAAACATTAGTGTAGAGAGAGGACAACAGCTGTAGGGGTGGTCATTAGCCGTTGAATGGATAGACCCGGGTTCACCCCACCACTTTTTTGTTTGGTTTTTCGCTTTGTGTCTGTCGTGAGCAATGGGCGAGATGGCTTGTGGTCAACGAGCTCGTCATGCTACAGGCTTGTTGACCACGAGCCCGTCAGCCACGACGTGATAGGTCGGTGAGGAGCAGTAAGAGGCTGCGATGTAACTTCCTGGCGGATACGCACGCTGTTGCTGCTTCTTGCTGCTACTGTCGCGCGTGCTGCGATGGCTACCACTGTTGCGAGAAACGAATGCAGCAACGTGGTGACGTGTAGTAGCAGCAATGTGCTGATGTGGCGTGATGGCGTGTAGCTTACAGCAGCGCGCAACTGCGAGGCCATTGTTGTTACTCCTGATGCTAGCTACTTGCTGCTGGCTGCTGGTACTGCTTGTTGTGGCTCGCTGTTGTTGTGTGGTACAATGCATGCTTTGCTATGAGTGCCACCAGCTACTGTTAGTGTTGCTCCTATTATAGTTGCGAGCTGCGAGTGCTGCTCCTGCGAGCTGCGACTGCCATTGCTCTTGGTGCAAATGTTGCTACTACGCCAATGCCAGCTACAAATGCAACTGTTGTGTCCCTCGCAGCTGAGATTATCAATATTGTTACAACTGTAGCTGAAGGCTGCCGCAAGAGATTATGCTGCTCCCAGGTCTCAAGATTTGCACTTGCTGCTGCTACGGCAAGCGCCGCCACGACAACTGAAAGCGGCCCCTATTGCTCCTGCCATAAGGCTGGTACTACCGCAGCATGTGTTACGGTTAAAACCATTGCTACCGCTATGGCGGCTCACTTTGCTGCCACTTATTTGCGTCGCCGCCAAGATGGCAAACGCAACGAAGGAATCTCTTCAAAAAATTTGGCAGCATTCCACCTCCAGCTCTATCATATAACTTTGTGTTGTGAGCCCTCTGCTCAGGGCTGTCAAGTTGCCAGGATCTGTGCGCCCCAGCCAGCCCAGCCAAAGGGTCTCTGCTTCAACTGCTAGTGTTATATGGTGGAATGCAACAATGTGGCCTATCTACTGCTCTAATAGCATGAGGAAGTGGAGATACTCCCTAAGCATTTTTTTGTGTGAAAGGGTACGTTGCATAAAGCACAACGTGATAGACGGTTCTTGGAAAGGTGGAGAGACGGCGAAGAAATGCTTAGAAACGCAAGAGTGTTAAACGATGGGTAAGAGAGAAGGATATTCCCTTCACCCTCAATTAGGCCAGCGTACATGCATGTAGCGTGGCAGTGCCACGCTGACCGGTTGAAGGAGTCCTGTGCCTCGAGCGGAGTCACCTGGGACTGTGGAAGGTGACATGAGATGGCTTGAGGGTCGGAGAACCTCAAGCACCGCGGTTTTGGCCTAGTCGGCCAAGGATTCCATCGAATCCGTTACATTGGTATCAGAGCTCTAAGGCTCGGATCCCATGTTGGGATTAGCGGAGATGCCGAGGCGGCTCTCACTCCTACTAGGGGGGATTGTAGTGTGGCAGTGCCACGCCGACCGGTGGAAGGAGCCACGTGGCTCGAGCGGGTTCACCAGGGATTGTGGGCGGTGAGACGGGACGGCTTGAGGGTCGAAGACCCTCAAGTACCATGGTTTTGGCCTAGTCGGCCAAGGATTCCGTCGAATGCGTAACATGGGTATCAGAGCTCTAGGGCTCGAATCCCCCGTTGGGATTACCGGAGATGCCGATGCGGCTCTCACTCCTAGTGGGGGAGAGTGTAGCGTAGTAGTGCCCTGCCGACTGGTCGAAGGAGCCACGTGGCTCGAGCGGGGTCACCTGGGACTGTGGGCGGTAAGACGGGATGGCTTGAGGTATGGAGACCATCAAACACCGTGGTTTTGGCCTAGTCGGCCAAGGATTCCTTCGAAACCATTACAGTGCAAGCTTAAAAAAGACTGACCTATGCCAAAGTCCAGGAATACATCTCCAAGCTACCAAACAAGAACCGGGTAGATCCCAACAACAGTACGGGGCACTCGGATGGCCGAATGAGGAACCGAAAGAAGTAGAGGAAGCAAAAAAACGAGCGGTACAAAACTAAGTTGTCAAACAACAGAAATGATGGTGTCGAAAAACTGGCCCTCTTGAACTGGTCACCAAAAAAATTCATGTGTGCACAAAAGGATGTGCATGGATGAGGGAGAGACCACCAAGGTAACCGATGACCACCATAGCCCGCCTGCATGTGAATGGCATCAAGTCCTGAGGTCACCAAGGCAGACATTACAACAATTTATAGCATACAATCTGAAGAGGCTTAGGCAACCATCACTATCATGTGTGATTTTTCTAGGTGATTCTGACTGCATGATTACGTTGAGAGCGTGCATAAATTGCTATGGTCTAGTTTTCAGGAAAAACGGACGACGTCTGGGTTTGGGATTGTCGATCCTGTGGCAGGGCTCACGGAGAAAACCCACATGCCCGAAACTACGGTATTTTCCTTATAGGCTGGTAGACTGAGTTACAAGCCTCACAGAGGTGAGGGTCTTGGTTAGTGTGGGAGGGTTCTCACACCACACTTCATTCTTGTTGTCGACTGCGTCATTACTTACTTCCAACTGCATTTATGGCACTAACTTTAAAATGCAAGTGTTCCCTCTCACAACTGAGCAGCCAGCGTTGCTCAGGCACAAACTCTTAACCTGGCAGGCCGCACGCTTTAGTCCAAGTGTGTGAGGCAGCACAAAACAGTCTTGCCTAGACCAGCTCAGCATAATCTGAACAACAAAAGAAGAGTGTGAACTTTGGTTGACATGGACACATGTGGGTGCAAGTGTCTTACAAGTTCTGTTTGAGGTGCGGGAAGCACAAGGTGGAGGGGAGTGCTGTCTTGCTCACTTGTTCACAATTGTGAAGATGCAACACATCCTCGGCAATAACGTACTAGCAACAAAACAAGAACCTTCTCTTGGTGCACAGATAGGCATTTATGCGAGATGGTGGAATTTTGAATCCATTCGTTCACAGATTAGCAACAAGACACATTTGTTTCGCCCAGTCACAAATTTGCCTCACTATGTCACCCTCCTTACTCCATTCGGCACAAAGTCCAGTTTCATTACATTCATGCCACATCCTCATCAGCATCGTCATCATCAAAATTGTCTACATTGTTATGAAAATCGCTATCCACACCAACGTCCGACGAGTGCACTATGTGGGAGGATGGTTGGTGTTGCCGCTTCGGTGGTATGGTGTCTCCCAATGCCTCCCTCACCGCATCAACTAGGTTGTGGCAAGGAATGGCAATGGACCCCCTTCTGGAGGTCGGCATTGACGAAGACGAAGCCGAGGAAGAAGCCAAAGACGGAGACAAAGACGAAGATGAGGGTGGCAACGGAGACGAGGACGGTGCACCTTGAAAGCCGATGGCCGGCACAATGCACCGACGGAACCCAAGCCGCGCCGCCTCACTCACGCGGCGGTGCACTTGCCCCACCTGCAGTGTAGCATGCCCCTCGACAGTCAGTGAGTGAGTGAGTGAGTGAGGGAGTATGTGAGTGAGTGAGTGAGTGAGTGAGTGAGTGAGTGAGTGAGTGTGTGCGTGAACCAAGTTTTGGTTTGATAACACCTACTAGTGATGGTCGTTCACTCATCGGGTTGTCTTGCAAACAAATGAGGAGTTGCAATGGATGCTATCGGACGAGTGTCCTGACACAAATCCAGGTGTACATTCTGGCAAGGAAAAGATGCTAAAGAAGCTAGCAAATACTGTTGGTGGGACAACATGAAGATCAATGTGGTTGCTTTCTACAAATCTTGTGACTCCTGGCAATGGTAAAACTCTTGTCGCACAAGGCTACCAAGACTAGTCCAAACCCTCCCTATTCCAACAGGTTTATGGGTCCACATCAGGAGGGACTTCTTGACAACAGTGTGCACAACATCTAGTTACCATATGAGAATATCTAAACTGAAGATCAACCGATCAACTGTCTTCACCGGCCAACGCCTGCTTCTGCGCCAAGACGTCATGGCTAAAAGGGAGGAAGTGGTACCTCCTGCCTGTGCAAGATTCCCTAAACCTCATGAGTGGGTATTCAATTCCCTAAGTTTGTGGCCCACGATGCGTCCACCTCGAGATTTACATGCCGAGCGACCGAGGGCATTTTGGCCACCAGCTCCACCTCCAATGTTCCGTTCCCAAAGGTTGGAAAAATGTCGACCACTTTCTAGCATGGTCCACACAGTTATCACTATATGTATTGGTTTTTTACATTTTTTAGTTGACTTCTTAATGGTGCTAGACTTGAAAAACCTGTGCCTTGCGATTTCCCAACTTCTTAACGGAGTTTCTTGAAGCTACGACTCACGACGCAACATCACACATGTCGCTCTGCTCCAATGCCAAAGACCCAACATATGCCTCATCGTGATCTCGTCATTGTATGTATACGTTCAACTTGTTGGAAACTTGTCATCCAAGTACAATTATCATAAAAATTGGTGGAGTATGTCGCGTAGAAAGGAAGGAGCTCTCGGTGTTTCAGTTGCAAATGGTCACGAATGAGGTTGGCTTTGCCGACAATGTCCGTTTGTCACATGGGTCTCAACGCATCGCGTTGTCATAGAGTGAAACTACCCTTTCAAAGCAACAACTTCTACTCATGAAAAAAGTCATGATTATGTCACAATCGTATCCATTGGGACATCCACTTCATGTTGTTCTCTCTTTCCTTTCAGACAAGAGCCTGTTTCTTACATGATTCTATCTGTCGGTGTAATAACTACAAGGTATCATTGGTTGTATAAATAATCTATCAGGTTCTTTCTAGATGTGGGTATTTTAAAATGCATCCCTTTATGAAAAGATGAATCGAGACATCTCATTCGTGATTCTTGGGTTTCTCTCCTCCTTGATGTCTGAATATGACCTCAATACCCGCTTTGTCTTTTGTAACTGCCACATGGCTCCCAAACTTGACCGTGCCAGTTAGCATGGTCAAAGTTCTGTTCTGCAAATTTGACTACAATCAACAAAGAATTCAAAGCATTTTTGCTCTGTATTCTTCTCCTTTAAGACCAAATCGTACCAATTTGCAATGGTCCCAATTTTCAATCTTTCTACGAGTTCCTTTAAAGGGAGAAGCAGCTCGTAGCAGCAGTTCTTTGCGGCGGCTGCGAGCAGTGATAGCAGGCAGCAGCAGCAGTAGCTTGTAGGAGCGGCTGCATCAACAGCCGCGAGCAGCAAGAATAGTGCAACAACATCAGTACAGGCAGTAGTAGAAGCAGTAGTACACATCAATAGCATTGTAGTAGTTGCAGCGATAGTTGCAATAATAACAGCAGTACCGTAGCATGGGTAATGGCTAGAGTAGCCTAACAATAGTGATAGCAGCTGTAGCAGCAGCAGACCCATTACAACAGTAGTAGTGGGCTTGTGTAGCACTACTGCTGTGCAGCTTCTTAGAACCTATGCAGCACTGTGCAATAGCTGTATAAGCCCACATAGCCCCTGTGTAGTCGCGAGTAAGGGGATGATGCAGTTTTCCCCACATGTCACACGGAGTCTAAGTGACTCCCAAAACAATAGCTGGCATAACATACGCTCGTGTAAAAATGCTAGTTTTTTTAAGTTATCGTAAAGAAATGCTGACTTTAACAAATATGATATCAAAGCATTAGTTATTCTTGACGGAGTTGGTTCCTTGTTCCGAGCATGTTTATGTTTGGCCCCATACCGAGCACTACGATGGCGCAAGTGCGTGACAAGAAAAAACGACTAGGAGACCCCTCCTCTTCCTCCTCGTTGAGCATCATGAGTCCATGCTTGTAGTCACTCGCGATTGACGAGCTTTGTCGAGCGTAGGATGAGATGCTGCGACAGTAGCAGCAGCAGACCGACACATTGTAGGAGATCGCGAAGTTACTACAGGGTCAATCAGGGCCCTCACAGCAGCCACTAGGAGGATCTATTGGATCTGCACCATCCGTTCAGAAGTCTACACCCTACACATCGTCGCGGCCTCAGTACCCCTCATTAGAGGTTAGGGATGAGGAGGAGATTGAGCATAACATATGCCAAGGAAGACATTTTTCTGCTTGCAATGCACTCGTGAGCTACGTTTAGGGTCACAGCCTCTCACTCCGTCACCTTCTCGTTGATAGGATCAAGCATGTCATTCAGCAGCATTCACTTTTGGTGGCATTTCTCTCACGGGTGGTCTCCCTATACCCCGTCAACCATCTCCCAAGCCTATTTTCGCCCTCCCCACGGAGCGGCAACCAAAAGAATTTGAGACACCTCCAACCCGTTATGATAGCGACTATGGCTTTGATTGCTAGAAGACCTTGTTCTAGTTGTGGGTGGATTCTGAGGCCATCTGGCCTTACTACCACAGCCAATACCAGACCCGTGACAAGACAGTAGCGAGAGCGATGCGCGGTCTGCTCTACGCCATGCCATGAAATACTCTGGTCGACTTCCGCTCCTTCCTGGGTGAGACAGAGACCGAGACTGGGGCAGATCCGTGCTAGTGCTGGGAGGTGGCCTTGAGACTTCTCGCTATGGAGACCCATGCCACAAGGGCGGCCTAACTGTGTGAGTTTCTCTCTCTCCGTAAGGGTCCCATGGAGTTTGTAGCTGAATACTTGAGACGGGCGATGTGCCATTACACGCGCTTTAGAACTGGTGGCGGGATGCAGCTGTGGACACTCGACACCATCATGATGGGGACGCATTTTGACCACGTGAAGCTCTTTACGGTCATCGACCGTGTGGCCTTCTCTGAGTTGTCAGGGTCACTACAGCTACTTCCTTAGGCCCATCGCTACTTCCTCCAGGCCACATTGGCTTGTGAGAATGCTATCGCACATCACTAGAGTCCACTTGTTGCAGTAGTGACTATGACCCTTCCTACGCATATGTCCTAGTCCCACATCCACCACTTCCCCCTCCTCCTCCTCCTCCTCTACCTAGAGTGACCACACTCAGGACATTGTAGCGGCTGCACAAGGGATGAAGGGGAAAAAGCAACGAAGGAAGGGATAGAAGCAGTAGCATCAGCAGCCGACGGGTTGTGGTAATGGACATTTTGTCCACTACTACAACTGTGGAGGCACTCATTGCTACACGGAGCATGTGCAGCCTCTTGCTTGGCCTTGGATCATGAGAGGCCATCATGATTGGCGCACGGGTAGTGGATTTCCTCCAGTGACATACAGACGAGGCGCATCGAGACCACAACTGTAGTACACACGTCAGTTTCACCATGCGGCAATGGTGATATGGATCATAGTATTCGCACAATCGCGGAGCTTCGTCAACTGCTGGCACTTCCTACTTAGGGAGGTACGATTACATTGTCACAACCCAGTGGTCCTGAGACAACTTGTCGTACTATGGCTGTTGTCCATGATGATGCTTGAGGGGGAGCTCACTTGGCTTACAATGAGGATGGACTTGAGAGTATCGACTGGCTTGACAAGTCATAGATCCATGCCGTTCATCATTGTCTTGAGTCCTCTACTACACTTCTATTAGAGGTAGAGTGTCCTGTGGCATATTGCTCAGTGTCCACAACTGGTTATGAGCTGAGTGGCACCTGGTTCATTGACTCTGGTGCCACCCATCACATGATCTTTCATCGTAGCTAGTTCATTGTGCTCGGTCCCGTTACATCAGTTTGGTCTGTTTGTACAAGTTCTGGTCAGTCATTGCCTGTATAATGAGTTGGGTCTGTGCATTCTGATTGTCCTTCTCATCCCTTGTTCATTTCCGATGTGCTTTGTCCCTGCTCTTGAGCACAACCTCCTCTCTGTTTGTGCATGCACCAGGATGGGTCTCACTGTTGACCACTCTGCTAACTTTGCCACAATGACTGATCTTGACACACATGTCATCATTCTTTGTGCCTCCGTTGTTGATGACCTCTATCATGTGTCTCGTCCCATCCCCTCTGTTTCTTCTCCCTCTCTCTTTTACACATGTTTTTGTCACTGGTGTTATCAGCCCTCAACAACAGCACTTGTTCCATTGTCGCCTCTCCCATGTGAGCTCAAACACTGTGTCCGAGCTCATTCGAAATTAGCCGGCCTTTGGTCTTGATGGATCTTCCTTTGAGAAGCCGCCTAAGTTTGATTTTCTGTTTTGCACCTAGGATAAGATGCATCATTGCCCTTACCCTGACTCCTCCTCCCGGGCAGTACATCCACAAGAGCTGGTCCACTCGTACCTTCTCACTCCTCTCCTATTCGAGTCCTCAGATTGGGGTTCATGTGTTCCCACCCTTACCAATGAATTCACCCGGATTTGGTGGGTCTGCAGCCTCCAACACAAGAGCGATGCCCCGATGGCGGTCCGCCTGTGGCTAGCGATGATTGAGCGTCAGTCTCTTCACACCCTGCACACATTCCATTCGAATTGTGGTGGTGAGTTCTTAGGCAAGATGGATGAGAGAAACTGCTAGGAAGCTTCCTAGCCTTGCTGCTGCTGACGTGGCGACACTGTCCAGTCAGCAGACGCACTAGCAAGCAGGCAGGTGCAGGAAACAGCAAGGATCAGGCTAGGGAGACGCGCAAAGTCTCATAAGCTTCAATAGCTTAGTAAATGCAGAGAGAAATGACAACTGACAGGTCCAGGGCATAAATACCTGCCGCGGCGCACGGCGGGTGTCGCACGCGGCAGTCCAAGAGCTGTCCTAAAACCGGCCCAAAACCACTGTTTTGGCCGTAACTCTGCGCACACATGTCAGAATCCTACGCCGTCTGAGCCTAGACGTGCAGAATCAAAAGACGCACGCAACGACTGGTCACATGCATGCATCCATCGACTGACAGTGAGTGTGTAATGCAAAAACATGCAAATGGGCCTCATGCCCAGTCCGCCGAAAAGCGCCTGCAAGACGTAGAAGTCACAGCAAGGAGTCCCGGTGACATCTGGGGCTCTGGAACAGTGGTCGGTCAAACCCCAGGGTTCACCATCAGCCTTGACCCCAGGGTTCACCATCGGTTTTAAACCCCAGGGTTCAATGTCTCTTGAGCGCAAACGGAACAAACGCACGGGACAGGGATTGGGCACAGTTCACTCCATGAGGCAGAGTCCGGTGAGAAGCGTGCGTCCAACAAACTGACATGAAGAAACATGGAGCCCCTGGATGAGGGAGGAAGAATGCAGACCAGAGGAGGGGGGATGCAGGGGGGG
>SZWC01007646.1:56582-108141 GCA_023375785.1 Penium margaritaceum | reverse complement strand
CACACACAAACCCACCTGCAGCTGTCGCCCTGCTTGCAATGCTTGCCGGAACGGAAGAAGGAGCAGAGGGACGTCTTCAGCATGCCTCCGCGCGAGGACGGCGCAGCAGCATCAGCAGCACCAACAGGCGCCGCCGCCGCCGTCGCTTTGCCGTTTGCACCGCCGTTTGCAACGCTGTTTGCAGGAGTGTACCCGTCGGCTGCGGCAACAACAGCAGGATCAGACCTCGCTGGAGGAGCAGGAGCGGCGGCGGCGGAGGCGGCGGCGTCTGTGCGAACATGGCCCGACTGCTCGTCTTCTCCGCTGCCCCTAACCTCCTTTCCGACCTGCTGCGAAGACATGGCGTTGGAGAAGTCGGAGCTACTGGGCTGCGCGTGTGAGGAGTGGGCGACGGAAGAATCCATCCCGCAGGCACGAGGCTCCTGCAACTTCGCAGGAAACGGCGATGCTGATGATGCTTCCGCCGCCCACAAGCGCGTGACAATTGCCGCTACAGTTGCGGGCCGCTGTCCCTGCCCCCACCGCTCCGAGCGCTGCCGCCACTCCTGTCGTCGGTGACACGAACTGGGCTTCATGCCCGAGTTCGTGAGTCACGAAATCGTGGTTTTTTTCCGTCCTTCCCGCCCGCTACTTGGCGGTCTGCGAAGTAGCGCGCTGATGTGGCTCTTTGCGAAAGAGCAAAGTGCGCGCCTGAATGTTGGCGAGCGCTAATGAAGTATCGACCGCGAGAACAATCTAGCATCTTTGAGCTCGGTCCCACTACACAGCGGTGGGGGTTAGAAACTGAAAAGAGCATATACTTTATTTCGAATTCGGAAATGGACGTTCGAGATTGACGCTTCCGTATGTTGACTCACGGCGATGGCTTCATGCATTCCCCCCAAGTTCGCGCCTGTCCGCTGACCGCGGTGGGCTCTAGAAGACAGGGAGATGCAGAGTCCACCCACCAGATGGGCTGGGTGGACACCGGTGCGCTGGAGAGCCCACGAGAGGCCACCCACCCCATGGGGGGTGTGGGGTCCTGCAGTAACAACTTCACGGTGAAAAACGCCAGCTAATGGCCATCAAAAGCGTGGGTTGCGTGCCTGAACCTATCCTAGCGCATGTCTGATCGGCCGAGGCCATCTGAACCATCCGAAAAATGAAAATTGAGTGTTTTTATTGTTTCAACGACCACCGCGCTTCAGTGGGACCGAGCTCTTTCAACGATGCCGTACGCAGGACCCAGGAACGGCTACTTTATACGATGAAATGGCTGAAATGTGAAACGCGGCTCGCATTTGCATGTCTTTAATTGATGAGAGACAAACTTGTTACTGTGTATTTTTTTGTTTAATCGAACGGCCGAGAAATGGACACGCAATGGACATGAAATCTTGTGGGCTACAAAGCGCCAGGGCATCCAGAGCAACGCTACGCGTAATGGGCTCGATTCTGGGATCAAGCAAGAGAATCGTTCCATTCAGTCATTTCATCTGTGAAAAAATCATCCGTACATCACGGAGGAGAAAGTGGGGGGTTTTGGCGGTGGATGCAACACATCGATGTTGCACTGTCTGCATGCGAGAAAGTCACCTACATAATGTTATACCGAACAGAGCGTAACTGGTCATCAGGTAGAACACGGGTTGAGAATTTGGGGCACTTGAGGAATATATAACAATCGGTAAATCTACTTCGATGAAAAGTGTTGAAATGATCAAACACATGTATATAAGTGTCTGATTACAAATGAGACGTAGTTAGGGTTTTCGAGTTCTAACGACGAGTGTGCAGTCGCGTCGTGAGGGGTCGAATCGAGAAACTAAGTCAAGGAATCGAGGGGCTTCGAAGATCGATAGCGAAGTTTCTAGATGAATCTTTATAGATTTCAATACCTCTCGATGCGTTGAGAAGTCGAACGAAAGGTCGCGACATTTCTGATGACGATGCTCAAAAGTGGTCAAAGTTGTCAGAAAGTGTGAAAAAGGTCACCAAGGGGTGAGGGCAATTGGCTGAATTGCCTTCGACCATCGGAGTGAGTCGAGGTCTCGCTACGCGATGGGCTGTTTTTGTGCTGACAAAAATGCCCACTCAGAACGATTAGGGACTCGTGTACACTTCCCCCATTATAGCTGCGACGTCTCGGCGTGCATACAGATGTGGCCCGATGAAGACGATTGTATCTGTCGATCAAATGATCAACATCGCAGGGTTCCCTGCTATTGTGCATGGTGTCGTAGCGATGGCACTTGACAAGATGTTTTATCATTTTGTCACATCGTTGATGGCCGAGGATGTCCTTGATGACATACTCTGTGTCCTTTTCAACTTGAACAGGAGGAGGGAAAGGTCATCCCTACCGAGGCAGTTCCCTCAGAGGTCCCGGTAGTGCTTAAGTTTGCTGATATGAAATACGAGGTGAACTTCCATAATGTCTAGGAGTTTAAGGCACGCAACCAAGGAGTTTTGCATGAGGTTCATCTCAAGCAGTCACAACCATCAGGGTTAAGCTTCCAATAGTCAGCTCCGTGGAATTTTATGTTGGCTGAGCTCAGAAGAAAATTGTTGTCAGCGATGAATGCATCGTCAATGGAGTGTCGGTCAGCGGCTTGCTACATCGCCGCTTATGTCTTCGTGATTACCTGCCGTGTTTCCTCCCACATGGTGGAGAAGTCATTGCGTTAGGCGTCAACCGCGGGAATGTTGCTCTAACTCTGTAATCCGCCTCGTGTAGTGTGAAGCTTTTCATACACTACTTCGAACATGTTTTTACCCGTTGTAGTAAGTACTACTGAGTTGTATGCGATTCCGGCGGTCGTGTGTTTTCTCGCCCAATCTCTCCCATTCGGTTTGCATAATGTTTGAATTTGTTCAATCGTTTTATTTCTCTACTCAGTTTGCCTGTTGCTTTGAGAGTGGAACACTGTTGAAAGATCGATCCGACTACTGTAAGGAGTCATCAGTCCGTGCCAGAAACGGCCCGTGGATCGACCGTCCCTTTCACTCATGATGATTCTCGGCACGTCATGTAGCCCTACAATGTTGTTCAAAATAGCCGTGCTTTTCCTCCGGTAATGCTGATGGTCATTATCGAAGTAAAGTGAGACATTTTAGAGAACGCGTTCATAACCACAAGGATTGCGTCATATCCCTTGAGTGTGATCGGTAATCCAGTGACGAAGTCCATGCAAATGTCGGTCCACGGTTCCGTCAAAATGGGGACTAGCTATAGAAGTTTCGGTAGCCAAGTGCGATGGGATTTTTTCCGATGAAACGTGTCGCAGGAATGACAGAATTTTGCCATGACCGTTTGCATCTTATCCCACCGGTATCGCTTTGCCAACTTCTGAGGCGTCTTGTCTTCCCCGAATCGTCCACTTGGACCGGTGTCATGGCATTCCTTGATCAGCATGCATTAGAGTTCATCGTTCCGGGGTACGACCACTTGGTGAGTGAATCGTCACCGCCAATCATGTGCGTAGTACCAGTATTTGGCATGTCATATTCGCTAAGCTAGTCGTATCTTAGTGTGAACGTTTTCTTGAGACACAAATCTTGTTTTAGTTGAAGAGTCGCTACCTCATCCATCAACTCTGGTCGGTGGCTTCATGCAATTCCTTGGTTAATATGGCCTGGCCGGTGCTCAATACCATAGTCGTACTCGGATACGAGGAGCTCCATCCATCATGTTTGATGTCTACAAAGGTTTGGGTGTGTCTTCAAATGTTGCAGTGCATGATGTTTGGTGTATTTGACGCATCAGCGGCATTCAAGATAGCACCACCATGTCTTCAATATGTGTAAGACCGCCAGCATCTCATTCTTGTGTATGACGCAGTTGATTTGCATTCCATGCAACTTTCATGACATGTACACAATCAGTTGCTCTCACTTACCATGATCTTCTAGGAGAACCACACCAATGGCTCAATTGGAGGCGTCAGTGGCCATGAGGTAGTCAAGCGTTGGATCGGCTAATCGTAGGGCCGGCACTGAGGTCGGAGCATTCCACAAAGTGGTGAACGCTTCGTGTTCATTGCCTTCCCACCGCCACACATTCTATTTTCAAGTGAGATCAGGGCGAGATGCTCACACTCGGGCTCAATCCCATAAGAAATGTCGGTAGTAGTTGGAGAAGCCAAGAAAACATTGAGTGGACGTTAGTCAGCGTCAAACAATTAGGGTCTGCAACCACGTTTTGTTGACCCATGGTGATTCGTCCACCATTGATGAAATGGCCTCAAAACTTGATCAAACGGCAACCAAATTTGCGCTTCTAAAGATTCTTGAAAGTTTTCTCTTTTTGTAAAACTTTGAGAACTTTTCGGATATGTCCATCGGGTGCGACTGTACACGTGAATGACGTCATGGTATACCACGACAAAATCGTTGAGGTATGGGTGGACAAGTTGTTCAATGCCGCCATGAGTGTTTGTGGGACATTCCTTAGTCCAAACGGCATGATCGTGAACTTGAAAGTCTCGTAGCGTGTTCTGAACATCGTCTTCTTGATGTTGGCGTTTGCCACGCGGATTTAGTGATAACCGCTACGTAAGTCGATTTTGATGAGAATTTGAGCTCCTTGGAAGTTGTTCACAAAGTCCGTCTACACGGGAAGAAAGGTAGACTTTTTTTAATAGCATCATTCAACGCCCAGTAGTCCACACACATCTACATCTTGTCGGTTTTCATTTTTGCAAATGGTATTGTTGCAGCATACGGTGACGTGGATGGATGGATGGATGGATGGACCCTTGACCAAACATCCCGTCGAGCTGCGTTCCAGCTCAATTAGCTCGTGATTGCTCATCTGATATGCCCCTCAAATTGTGGGTCAAATGACGGTTTCAGTTTGATGCGATGGTCGACGGCGCGTTGAGGTGGTAGGATTTTTGGGAGTTTGTCGTGGAAGACGCCCGCAAACTCTCGGATAAGAGATGCAAACTCTTAGGGAACCATTGCAAGCTCTGTTGATGCCAATGAGGCGGATGAGTCAGGTGCTACCACTTTTGCTTCCTCCATTGGCTCGAGATGTATGAGCCATGCACGAGCCCTAAGTCTTATATAGTACTTGGCCACATTGAGCGATATCGGTTGCACTTGTTGTCGCTTCTTGGGCGCTACGGCTTCCTCTGCTGCTTCTACCTCTGCTGCTTCCGCTATCCTTTTTCGCCCCACGCGTGAAAGTTTTTGCTTAGCGCCACTGAATTCCACGTACTCTTCGCCATTGTTCCTATCTATTGGTGGGTTGTGCTAGTATGGGAAATTGCGTCCAAGAATGATTTTGTGATCACTCATTGGACATAACCTCTAAAATGTTACATCTTGCAAGTCCCCCACTTGCATTCGAAGTGGTTCTCACAGTCTCCGTATCGGCAATCTTTTGTTGACAGTTTTTCCTTCAAAAACCTCTGGTTTGGTGTACAAACACAGCTTTTGGAACCATGAAATCGCATACAAAATTGTAAGAGACCCCTCCCTTTGATAGTGTCGGTACCGTTCTGCAACTCTTGTAACCCCGGGGTTGCACTTTTAGCAGTTTCGCCGGTTGGTCGTCCTCGTATCCTTCGTTGAGTTCTATGATCCCAAGATCCCTCTCCGACATCGTGAGCCATTCACATGGACAATCGTTTGGCACGGATCGCTCCTCTCAGACAAGAGTTGTGCCTTTCACTCCTGCCCTTCACCGTTTCTCGACTCATTTTTCTACAACCCCCCCCCCTTTTTTGGCCTGCTGTTTGCTTTGATAGTTGGGAGAAACATGGTAGAATTTTTGGTAGAAGCAATAGGTGCACATGTCTTTATGTTCAAGGACGTCCACTTCCATCGCAGTCGAGGAGTCCCCCAACTGACTTTTTTTTGTTCTCACGATAGTTATGATTGAAATTTCGCCAACCGTAGGATTCCTGGATCCAAGCGTTGTATTTGTCGCGGTTGATCCTTTCTTCTGCTGCAACGATCCGCGATAAGTCATACTAGATCGGAAAGATGGTGATCGCTCGCTAAATGTCCTATTTGAGGTATTTGTTGTAGTGAAAACAGAGCTCGTTGAGGGCGATATCCGCACCAATGATGATCTCGCGGAATCTCCGCATGTACTCTGCCACGCCGGACCGCTGACGAAGACGTTGGAGCTTGTACTGAGCATCAGATTTCTCATTTAGTCATCTAAAATGTGCAAGAATTGTGCGCGAGAACTCGTTCTAGTCGATTGGTAGCGTCAGCACGACTTGCTATTGCAGATTGATCAAATTCACGGAGAGAATGCCTATGATGAGCGATTTGAGACAAGCGCACTTGGCCGTCGATGAGATCCCATTAGTCTCCTAGTATCGTTGGATGGCCTTTAGGTCAGACCACGAACTTAGTGCTGTGCCACGCAAAAGTGCAGCCTCGAGGTCAATCTTCTTCCAATCATTGTTGACCCCAGTAGTGATAAAGTACACCTCCATGCTTGTCTGTGACATCCAAACCATTGGTCTTTTTGAATTTACAAAAGTGAGCAGTTCAGGTAGGGCCGGTTGAATCTTTGGTCCGCTCGAGAGTTGGGTGTTTCTCTCAAAGAGCACCGCCTTTCATGCACATGCATTGCAAAGAGCCTCCATCCTAAAATTGAGTTGTTGGAGCAGATCCCCTTGAGCGCGAAGTACTGTTCGCCAGTTCCTCCTTGATCACGATTGTCGCCTAGTGCCACCAATCGTTCTTGCTACAGACGTTGAAGCTGTCGGTAGGGACGGCTGGTTTACCGCCATCGTGTCCGTGACCGGGTTAGTTATCGGAGTTGTCGTGGTTGATCCATCTTCCACATAGCCTGCCACGCCAGCGTTCGCTGTCGCATCACGGTTCGCGTGCATTGACACATTCTGGTCCTCCATTATTGAATCTGTCACTGGAGACCCGCTACTAGTCGTCGGGTGCAGTCTCTTGCTTCACGTTGTAGTCGTAAAGTCTCCAAAGTCTTGATGTACGAGATGCACTGACGGCTTGTGCATGGTAGTCCTCCATATACGTAAAGTAGCCCGAAAGCCTCCCCACCATTGCTACACTCTGACACCAAGTGTTATGCCAAACCGAGCGTAGATGGTGAACAAGTAGAAGTTCTAAGGCAGAACACAAGTGGAGAATTTGGGACACTTGAGGAAGTAGTGATTAGCGGTAACTTTATTTCGATGACAAGTGTTAAAATGATCAAACACATACAGACAAGTCTCGGGTTGCAAATGAGATGTAGTCGGGATCATCAAGACAATTGTTGAGCGATGCGTGTAGAGTTGCGTAGTGAGTGGTCGGATTGAGAAACCAAGCCATGAAATCGGGGGGCTTTAAACATCGACAGCGAAGATGCGAGATGCATCTTTGTAAATCTCAATATTTCACAATGCCTTGAGAAGTTGACCAAAAGGTCGCGACACTTTTGTCGACGATTCTTGAAAGTGGTCAAAGTTGACAGAAAGTGAGAGATTGAACGTTAGGGAAGTGAGAGCAATTGGCCAAATTGCCCTTGACAATTGAAGTGAAATTTGAGGTCTTGCAGCTCCGTGGACTCTTTATGTAATAAAAGAAATGCCCACTCGGAAAGATTAGGGACTCGTGTACGCCTAGTACATAACACAATCCCTCCCTCTCAGGTCCCCTCCCCCCTTCTCTTTTTGCTACCCACGTCACCATGGACCAAGTCCAATCCAATCAAGGCCCTCGCGATTGAGGGTCACGATGGAACGGTTGGTTTTTGAGCTGCCAGATGGTGGGGCGTAGGGTGGAGGGCGGGGGGATCGGGAGGGGGGTAGGGGGAGGAGGGGTCAACTTCGTTGGCGATGGGCGACCAAGATTCTGGTTGACAGGCGTCAACCAAAATCCCCGCTCCAAGAATGGGGAGTCAAAAACTCCACATCTACATTCTTCTCCTTTCTCTTAAATTAATCACTTCCTTTGAAATACAAACCTTACACAAACCCACTCCCCAATTCTAGTAAAGTTTTTGGGCTGGATGCATGTAGGGATTACCCACAATTTTTTATTGTTTGTATGTCGGGGTTTGGATTAATGAAACTACCTTATTCGGCATTAAGAAGAAAATGACTCTCCAAATCAGCGTTCCAAAAACAAGACCCCCCTACCCACAAACAGTAAGAAAAATATGCATGTCAACGTTGCATGCAATGCAGCCTAGACATGTTGACGTCAACAACCCCTCTTTCAAGGGGCTTGTGAATGCTAAAGCGGGGATTTACTTGTGGTTTGCATGGGGGGTCCGAGACTCCCCATGCATTGAAAGGGAACCTGTTGGGCCTCTCTACCATGGGGCTCAACAGGAGCCCGCGAAAAACTAAAACCCTTAAACCCCACATGTAAGTGGGCATAGGGTTTGACTTTGTTTTGTATGTACAAAGTGGGCCTCTACGTGTTAGGAAAAACAACAAAACAAGTGTTCTCGCTCGGTCTCGAAAACGAGCATTTTTGCTACATCGCGATTGAGCGATGACCTTTTTTCGTCCACGACATGGAGACCCCCTGTTTGATGTGGGGAAACCCTAAATCAAACCAGGGGGTTGCGTGTCAAGAGAAATGAAACATAAGACTTCATTCATCGATTGTGATTCTCGCGTGGGAGCGAGAATGACAGGGAGGTGGACATGCCCCACCTTGCTTCGCTCCATAAGTTGCGTATGCCGTTGATGGAGCATGGTGAAGCGAGTGGGCAAGGAGTCTCGATTTTTCATTGGGTAGGACGTCAATACATTTTGATCGCTGGGTAGGGTGTCACCACCCCCCCTCGCGGATTGGGTAGAAGGATTATTATGCTCTTTTGCGTTTCATTTTTTCAAGAGCACCTACTAGGCCGTGCGGTAACGAGGCTGAGGAGGTTCCCTTTCAACACATGGGGGGTCTTGGATCCCCCATGAAAACTCCACGCAAGCCACCCCCGATAATGATCTAATGACAATGAAAATCATAGACACCTCCATAAAGGGGTTTGTGATAATTGGGCCAAAAAACGTGACGTCAACATGTCAATGCCACATCCATGCGACATCGACATGTAGTCTTTTGACAAGCGAGAGGGGTGAATTGTATATTTTCTACGCCTAAAAGTCGCGTCCATGTAGAAGGGGAAAATCAGGCTTCCGCTAGGCAGGGGAAAATCAAGGTAGTTGCTCTACGGTAGGGGCAAGTGAGGCTTATTCTTCCAAAGTAGGGGGGAATCAGGTTGTTCCTCCAAAGATAGGGGTGCATGGTCATTCCGTCCAATCAAGTGCTTCACTCATATGTTCGTTACGCCGAGGAGACGTAGGTTGTTCACACAGGGTGAGCTATGGAGTAAAAGACGCATCTAGGATTTTGGGATGAATGGATAGCCTGTAAGTGTGCTTCGATAAAAATTGTTGAGTGGGCTGAGCATATATATAACGAGAATGAGAATGGGGCAGATGTTGGGTCCTCAACGCTCGAACCGAGCGACATGTGCGAGGTCGTGCCGTGAGTGGTTGCTTTGAGAATCCTGACCGAGAAGTCGGGCGGCTCCGAGAATATCGAGACGTGGCCTTGTAAAGATCCAATACCGTCCACAAGACAACTGAACAATATCAAAGCATCGATGCAATTTGCGACATTTCTTTCGACCATTCTCGAAGATGGCCAAAGTAGTCAAAACCTTCTGGAGCACAAAATCTCAGGTCCGAGCAGGTGGCCAAAATGCCCTTGGCCTAATGGCTTGAGAAACCTAAGGTCGACGCGCGGTGGACCACGAATGTAATGAAAAAGTTGCCCTCTGACGAAGTTTAGGGACTCGTGTATGTCAGTGACGTAACACTTCCTTCTATTTTTAACTGCAAGATCCTGGCGTGTTAGCAGACGTAGACTAGTTATGACGATAGTAGCCGTATATCAAATTATTGATTTTTTGTAGATTGTTGTAGGGCTCCCAATTATAATGCTCGGCGTATTAGCCATGACACTTCACTAGATACACGGGCGTGTTTCAACGGTGTCGACGTCGGAAGATTTCTTCAATAACGTACTCCGTATCCCCGTCCACTTGTACAAAGGGTGGAGGTCCAACGTCTTTGCCAAGGAGGTTCGTACTTGGATCTTGGTAGTGCTTGAGCTTGCTGATGTGAGAAATGAGATGAATCGTCATTCTTTCAGGAAGGTGAAGTCAAACGACGACAGGGTTTTGCATTCATTCAATCTCAAACGATCTAAACCACTAGAATCTGAGCTCCACAAAGTCGTGTCCTCCGAGTTTGGTGTTTGCTCAGCTAAGGAGGACACAATCGCTAATGTTGAACACATCATTGTCGATTTAGGAACAGCCACGCTGTTCATTCTACGGTGACGGTTTTCGTCATCAGGATGAAGTGTGGAATTTTAGAAAATAGCGTCATATCCCTCAGGAGTTGAGGGCAGTCCCGTCATGAAGTCCATGCTGATGTTCGCCCATTGTTCCGTCAAAACAAGTAGGAGTTGGAGTAGTCCGTGTGGCCTTGTACAACAAGATTTTAGTCTCAAACATGTGTCGCATGATTTGTAGAAGGCTGCCAAATTGTTTTGCATCTTGTCCCACTAATAGAACTTTGCCAACTTGTTCATTGTCTTGTTCTTGCTGAAGTTTCTAGCTGGTGCAATGTTGTGGTGTTCCTCTAGTAGCAGACTTTGTAGCTCATTATTGTGGAACGACTACTTGGTGAGTGAATTGCCATCACTAGTAGGGATAGTTGAAATAGAACTTGGTCTTGTCGTACCTGCCAAACTCCTGCTAACCTTTTGCAAACAGGCTTGCAATGTACTGGTCTCGTTCCACGAGCAATGTATTAATCTCAGCCATTAAATGTGATTGTCGACTGAGAGCATCCGCCGGATTATTTTTTCCACGCTGGTACTCGATGTCGCAGTCAAAGTTTGACTGTATGAACTCCATCCATTGAGTTTGTTGATTGCTCAGATTTGGCTGAGTCTTGAGATGTTTCAGCATGTGGTAGTCACTGCACAAAAACCTTGTCTACGCGACCAGACAAGGTTTTGGACAGCACTTTTGTCACCCAATACAGGTATGATGCATTGCAAAGAAAGAGAAGAATGGTAATTGTTGATGGGTGTGGATTACAAAAGATTGAATGATATCACTATCATGAATATCACTATCTGCTATCCTCTTCTAGTAGCATAACATGATTTTGGCCCACCTAAGTATAGTAGTTTTAGTATTTCTCAACAAAATCCTAGTGTACAGTTGGACCTTATTCTGCATTATTTTCTCTAACCTTTGGTGGTTTGCAGGTTGATGAGGTCGTCAATCCTACTGCATCAACGATCGTAATTTCTCCCTCTTTGATTGGTTCCATGTGGTTCATATACTTGTGAACTTCTTTCCAAAGATACTTCTTACAGTTGGTGTCGTCCGCTTTGTGGGCCCCAAGAGGGAACTTTTCTTAATCGACATCCTTTATGTTCCATCACTTGAGTTAAGTCTTCTCTTTATCACAACGCTTGATGACCATGGCTTGGACTTCTCCTCCAGTCATGGTATTACGTCTGTCTCTCATCGCGCCTCTAGCCGCATGTTGCTGCAGGGCACAAGCTGTGATCGCTTGTTTCATGTTCCTATCTTTGCTCTGGTTCCTGCTACTGCCGCCCATGTGCACGTTGCTCTCTCTCTCTCTCTCTCTCTCTCTCTCTCTCTCTCTCTCTCTCTCTCTCTTGCGCACGCACAGATGTTACACCGTCACTTGTGCCACATCCATACTACAACCATTGATAGTTTGCTCAGTACGCTTCCCGCCGATGGTCTTGATGATGCTTGTCCCCTTGATTGCCTTGATTGTGCTCAAGGAAAAATGCATCGGTCTCCTTTCTCCATCTCTGAAACTCTCACGTCCCACCCCCTCAATCTCCTGCATGCTCATGTCATGGGACTGTTGTCTCATGACGTTCTTAGGGGGGTTGGTCATAAAGTTCTTTGCCTCACTAATGACTTTTCTCGCATTTGCTGGGTCTTTTCTCTCAAAACAGAAGAGTGGTGTCCGCTCCACTTTTGATTCCTGGCTTTTACAGGATGAAATCGCCCGTGGACACCACCTTCATGTCTTTCGCTGTGACCGTGGTGGCCAGTTTATGGGACCTAATTGTCGCTTTCTCACGTCTTGCGGGATGTGCATTGAGGCTACGACCCCATAGGCACCCCAACAAAACAACGCCTCAAAACGCTCAAAAAGTTTTTTTGCTGACGGTGTTTGCACTCTTCTTAGTGCCTCTGATCTCCCTCCTCTTTTCTCGTTCAATACCATGTTATTCATGACGTGGATTTGGAACCGTCTTCTTCACGGTCCTCTCCCTCGCCATGTCAACCCCTTTGAGAGGTGTTTCGGTCATCATGCCGACCTCCGCCTTACTTGTGTCTGGGGATGTGTCGCAGTTGTGTGGCTCCCCGAGGACCTTCGCGTTGGCAAACTGAGCACACGTACAAGTATGTGCACCTTTCTCAATGTCTCTGCCTTGTCCAAGGCTTGGCGCTTCTGGGACCTTGACCGGGCCTGTGCTGTCAAGTCTCGTGATGCCCTCTTCTTTGAGGATGTCTTTCATTGCTACATGTCCCGTGTCACTCCTCCTCCTTCCCTATCCTCGCTCTGTGGTCTTGGAGGGGGTGGGTCTGTCTCAACCTTCGATCTTGCAGAGGCTCCAATAGTTCTGTCGGGTTCGGTCCCGTCCTCCACGGTCCCTTCCTCCTCTGAGGTCTCGTCTCCCTCTCGACACTCTCTTCCTAACCCGTGTCCCAACGCCTTACCTTCTCCCTCCATCTCATCTGAGTCCTCGTCGACCCCTCTCAGCCCTATAGTAGTATCTTCTAACACACCGACATAGCCCTCCCTAAGTGTTGTTCCCGATTCCCCTACGACGCCTGCCTTGGAACCCGCATCGTCTGTTGGTGAGGTAGAACCCCCTCCTGTCACTTATGTCCCCACTTTTGAGCCAGAGTCAAAAACTCATGGAGGGAGGCTTCGCTCCCTCCCACTGCATTCTGCTTCACAGTCCACACAACCTCCTCAGCGTTGCACTTGCTCTAGTGCATCCTTCACTCAGGCTGACTTCGCCGCCAGACCTATTGGACTTGATGGACTTGGTCTTGCTATCAGTGTGGTCCATCACAAATCAGCTGTGCACTTGTAGCTCATGAGTTTCACAGTGCCCTAGAGGCACCTATTGCCTTTTGCGTCATTGCCTACTTTGCGGCGAGTGGCCTCCCCCTACTCCCACATGAGCCTACCACTGTACGTCAGGTAAGGGAGGCAGCGAACGATGACCTCTAGGAGAAGGCCATGTATGAGGAACTCACCATCCTCAAGGAATATGAGTTCTTTGAGCTTGTCGATCTCCCGTTAGGTTGCAAGGCTGTTTCAGCTTTTAGGGTGCTTCCGCACAAGCTGAACCTTGACGGCATGATCGACAAGCATTAGGCCCATCTCATCGCCAAGGGATTCTCAAAAGTCCCAGTCATCAACTTTGTTGAGACGTTTGGCTTAGTCTGGCCATACACCATGGCCAGAGCTCTCGTGAGTCTGGTCGCTTAGCACGATTGGGAACTAAAACAGATAGATGTGGGGGTTGCTGATGGCACGAACAATGTCTAGCAGCTTCGCAAGGCCCCGCTACTGGAACCAGGACATTACCTCCACACTCTAGAGAGGAGGATTACATCGCAACATTGTTGACCCGGTGCTCTTCTTGAGTCCGCCCTCATAGCCATTAGTAGCCATACTGGTCTACGTGGATGATCTTCCCATTGTGTCACCTATTCCTGCAACAGTGCATTTGGTGAAGACTCTCCTACAGTCCACCTACAGAATTAAAGACTAAGGTCGTGCTCGAGTGTTCCTGGGCATGGAGCTTGAGCGTGACTGTCAGCGCCGCACTCTACACGTTCACCAGGCTATCTACATTTGCATCCTGGGGGAGCGCTTTGCCTCCTTGCTGGCTGACACTCCAATTGCGTCCAAAATGATGATTTGAGCTATCCAGCATCTACTAAAGTCACTCGATATGTCTCATCTGGAAGAGCTTTTCGATGTCACTGACTACCTTTGTGTGATTGGGTCCCTAATGTATCTCGCCACCACCACTCAGGCGGACGTGGCCTTCTTGTTCAACTTTCTTGCTCAATACTCTCAACACCCTCATCAGAGGCATCTTGAGGCAGCACTATGTGTCATCCGGCATGCACTGTCCACTCCACAAGTAGGATTGTGCTATAGATCACAAACTTCTGTGTTTGTTGACGGGCACACTGACAATGATTGGGCTCATGACACAGATGCACGTAGTCGCAACGGCCACATCTTTCTAATGGGTGGAGTTGGAAATTTATTAGGGCCATGCATAAACGAACATGAGCTCTGAGTGTGTGTGCAGTAGAAAACTGCAAGAATTCGGCTAAGTCTACAACGCATAACATGAAAGAACAAGGAGAGAGTACAAATGAGCCCCTAGCGGGTTTATGTAGGAGTGTCGGCAACTAGCCGTAATGGGCTCCATCACCCCTGCTAAACCCAAAGGATTCAGTGGGGAGAATGCACTGCATACACCACGAGAGAAACAAAGGTGTTCTCCTCGAGGCAACGAAAAAACTCTCAACGTGCCCAGGTCTTGACCACTGAGAAAATACAATAAGTGCTAGAAACACTCGAAATCAGCGTCCAGACATGACAAACGACTTTCTAAACATCGAAAGCACTACTAGAGCCATCGGATCTCCTCGTCATACCAGTACATTCCACCGGGTGCGTGGGTCTCAACCCACCAAAAAAACTCTCCTAGCTCTCGACAAGCCAACAGGGTTGCCGGAATGCATCGACTGCGTCTCGTCGGCATTGTCATAGATGCTGGAGAAGTCTCAGGACACTTTGGAGGCCCGTCGTGTCGTCACGTCCTCCTCTTCCACATACCACCAATGTGGGTATAGGGGTAATACATCGGTATCTGTCTTGACGGATGGAAGGCACATAAACCAACACTCCCCCTGGCTGACGTGGTCGTCAACGACAGAAAATCCAAGGCCCAAAACAACATTGTATGCCAAGTCATAACATGCACAATTGAACTCACAAACATACACATCTGCTACCCACCTAAGGTATTCCTAGACAACGGCACATCCTAGCAAGTGTGGGTCTTGACCATAAGAGGAGTGATGCACATGAGCATAAACTAATGCAATGCACATAATACAAATGTCAGACGACAAGAGGGTCTCATCGTGACACTGGCAGTACTAGTGCCCGGGTCTCGACCGCTATGAGCGATCCAACAGACGTTCGTATGTTGGCCACAATAGCATCTTCAACTTACCGAAAGGATCATGGGGGGATCTCCTCGTAACGCAGGTGTAACTGACCACGTGTCCGGGTCTTGACCACTATGAGCGACCCAGCTTGCATGCACATGCCACACGAAGTGTAGCCACACACCAAGACACACGACCACATGGTCTCCTCATGACACTGATACAGCCCACCAAGTGTTCCGGTCTTGATCAATAGAGTGCTACCATCCACATGCAGTTGTGTAGGCACGTAGCATGAGCAACATGCTGGATACTGTAGTATGCTCATAGCAGAGCATGGACCTCGCCATGCATCTCCCATGACGTTGCATAAGGTCGAGGTAAACACAACACTCCCCCTGGGCAGATGAAGATGGCTTCGATGTCCTCAATGGAGATGGTGATACCGTAGCTGAACAGATCCTAAACGATAAATCATGTGATCTCTCCATCACGTAAACACTGCTCCCCCTGTCACATGCGAATCTGCTCCCACCCTCAAAGACAAAGTGGTGTCTTTGGCTATGACTCATCACGTTGTCCGTGCATCACCTGGAGTGTACCAATCAATCCTCATGAGACTGCCACGAGTCCCAACTCACAGTCTCCTCTCTCCTCTCTAACGCGATGCATCTGTGTACGCAGGAGGAAAGGGAATTGGTGAGAAGCATGCAAGCATGGATGACAGTGTTGAGCTGGTCGCCCAGACATGATGGAGCATCTTGAAGCAGCAGGGCACACTGTTGCAGAGAGGGGAAAGTTGGAACGAAGAACCAGACGACCACACATGGAGGAAGATGAAGATGGAAAAGCTAAAGTGGGGGGACGAAGGTGCGTGATGGATGCACGAGTAGATGGAGGAGCGGTGACAGCGTTGTCGGGAACGAGGATAGTGGGAACTGAAGGCATGCTCATCTCTCTTGTGGTAGTGTCTCCATCTGATATCCTCCCCTGTGATGAGTATAGGAGGTCTTGATGGTGGACAGCTCATGTCGGTAGGAGTGGTGCTCCTCTGCTCTAACAATCGCTCCCACGCTGGCATCACCTCCCACATTAGCATCTCTACGTGCTCTTGTAAGTGAACGTAGGCTGTTGCACACATGTGGAGGTGTCCCATGTCTACCTGACGTAGGATCAATTGTGCCTCACTCAATGCTACACACTCAGACTGCAAAAGTTTTGAGTACAACTCCATCTCTGTCTCTACTGTTCAAGGAGATGGAGTTGGTGCTGATGCATCCACCTGGGGATCAATCAAACTCGCTATGTGCTGAACGCTGGAATATCGGGCGTAGCTCCAGGTATCGCATCCCCACCACAGCTCATGTCTGTCGTATGAGGAGGAATGAGCGGTCGCGTGCCGAGATAGAAGGAGAAGGAAGAGCCGTCAGATTCGGTGTAGGTACTACCACTCGCAACGTCGATGTGATTAGTAAGGTCACCAACAGGTGAACAAGAGAGGGCAGAACTCAGCTCCCCCTGACAATGTGACTCCATCCGCGTGGTCCGATCTGCCCCACTATCCTTGACTGCCGGCATAGTGGACACAGCTGTGCATGACTCCGGCTCGACAATGCCTGTCAAGGTGACGAGGAAGCAAAGCTCGCACTCACGCACCATATCACTTGGAAGACTGGTCGCTGTCACCCACTCCATAACAGAGTGAGGACCGACATCCGACTCCATCATGTGTGTTGCTGCTCCATCCTGTGTATGGGAACCTGCACACTCTGGGAACATGGGCGAGTCCTAACGCTAAAAGCTGGTCCTCAGGTAGCACTGATGACAACTTGGAGCCCGTTGTGTCTTTTGCAGCACATGTCCCAGTAACATCTCTCAGAATTGCTGCTCTCAAGAATACCTCAACCTCTAAAGGACCAGCCGGACGACTCTTCTCATGCACTGCGACCGCTGCCGGGCTAGTGTGAGCCTCGTGTACCAATGCCCCCAGAAGCTCGTAAGGGCATTCCGATGTGCATCGGACTCTTGTGCCACTTCCAGGCCGCAACCGGTCGACGTCGCGAGTGGCACCGCCCAAGCACGCGGGATGTCCACTCCTCCTGATGCAACCTGCTGCTACATAACGTCTGGCTCCTGCCCGTGCGTGGATTTTGACCTAGATGACGTGCATGTCTCATGCAATGCAATCTCCACCTGACCAGTGTGAGCCTGCTCTACACACTCCCCCAAAAGTCTGGTAGACGCATCCCGATCCGTACAGGGACTCCTGTGCCACTGCCATGTCGCCACTGGTCATAGTCGGGAGTGGCACCGCCTGGGTATGCCGGGTCTGCGCTCCTCTTGATGTAACCTCCTGCTACAGAAGATCTGGATCCAGCCCAGACGTGGAAGTTGAGCTCGATGACACGCAAGTCTACACCATGAACGCCATGTCACGATAAGAATCTACGTCATGTGTTGTCATCGTGTCATCGGAATCTGCCTGAGCTGACGCTCGAGCACCACGACACAGCGGGAGCACAGATCCTGTCGCTACGGTCATAATGGGCAATGCGCGGTGACCACACTCCCCCTTGACAGGTAATACAACGAAAGCCGAGCAGGTGGAGGATACATGAAGACCACCACAAGCACGGTGTACGGAGCGCTGATGCTAGCATCGCAGGCATAAACGAATTGAAGGACTCCATGAAGACATGTCATCTTGAGGTGGCATTGTGATAGTGGGAGAGTGGAGGATCAAGAGGATGGTGGTAGCCTGGGATTGGCCAGCATGCGAATTTGAAGGGACACTATTGGATGAGAAATGAGGAGAGGATGAAGGAGATGAGATCCAGGAGGTCGTCAATGAACTAGTAGCAGAAGCACGCTCGGTGACGACGAGGTCACAAAGCCGCTGCACCACCTGCCTCAGGCTGTGTTTCTCGGCATATATGGTTGCCAGAGGTCCAGATAGGGGATCTATCAACACTGGCGCATCCGCATGTTGTGGATGACGCATGCTTGGATTAGGCTGAAGCGAACGTGGATGCCAGCTGCAAGGGCCTGTCTAGCACCAACGCCAACCATGTCGTTCATCATCACAGTAGTAGTAGGTAAACGCGTACGATGCTTGCTCAAATTTTTTGCATACTCATCTTGTACACTAGACGATGGATAGGTGCCGAGGACACCTATTTTTAGTGGTAAACACCAAGCCACGGGAGAGTATGAGACCAGTGGACAGTGATCACTCCTACAGGTCACGGTGTCGTGGCCAACAAACGTGAAAAGACGGGACGAGCTGCACTACCATAGCACACCTGGAGAAGGGAGTCTCACCTGTTGTGTCTACTAGTGTTGCTGCCACTAAAGGAGTAAAAATTGCTCCAAGAACAGATAGTGTGGCGGCTGCAGGGACGACTGCTGCTCCAAGCAAAAGACGACCAAATCCTTGGATATGGACAAACCCGAATACACCGTCGATCCTACGGATTGAAGTGCGGGGACCAATCTGCAAGCCCTAGGGAGAAGCCAGTCAATGACACGGCTCGAAGAAGAATTCGCCGCCGATGACGATCCACTGTCAGCTGGGAAGGGGAGATTGCAAGCGCTATTGCAACTACTCTGCACTGTGCAGACGTCGCCATTCCATCGCCACCATTACTGCTGCTGCGTAAGGTGCTGTTGCTGCTATGGCTACTGCCACTACGGATGATGTTGTGGCGGTTGCTTGACAGGTTGCATCTATGGTTATTGGTGGCAGGTATTCAAATATTTTTTCCCTTCTCGCCCTCACCTCCATCGTTTTTTTCTCTTCACCACTTGCTCTCAGGTGCACCCCCTTCTTGTGTTGGTTTTCTCTCGTCCCCCCTATTCTTGATTGTCCCAATTTTGGGGCGATGGATAATGTAAGAAAAGGGGGATTGAGGGGGAGGGGAGAGGAGTCCGGCTTGTCTGGCCCTCCCTCCCGTGCAGGCTCGCTTGCTCGCTCGTTTGTGGGAGCGAGCGAGCGAACCATGAAGGGAGGGGGGGGGTCCGCCCCTCTCTCACCATTGGCACCCCTCCCTCGGTCGGCCGACGGGGCCGACGGGGCCGATGGGGCGAGGGGCTCACGGGTCTCGCAGGCCCCTCTCAGGGGCCCCTTGAGTGGTGGGATCGATGGACCAAGAGGCCCCCTTTGAGGGGTTCCCTCTGTGGGGGTTCGAGGGGGCGTCTCTGAGGGGGACCCTTGAAGGAGGGCTACGAGGTCCTGTTGCAGCATAAGCTTCTACGGCGGGTGCAACTGCTGCGATTTCTGTTACTGCTGCTACTTCCGCTACTTCTGCTGCTTCCGCTACTACTGTTGCTTCCGCTGTTGCTGCTACTTCTGTTGCTGCTACTCTGTGCATCTGTTGTTGTTGCTACTCTATAAAATAGCTGCTGTAGCCACTTTCTATTACCGCCGCTACTGCTTACTTCTTTCGTCGCGGCTACTGCTGCACTCTGTTGTTGCCATCGCTACTGTATGCTGTTGTTGGTGCCGCTGCTGCTCTAGTGGCCGCTGCTGCTGCTGTAATGTGCTACTACTGCTGTCGCCGTTGTTGCAACGGTTGCTGCGCTGCTTCAACTGTCGTTGCTACTACTACTACTGTGTAGCACAGCAAATGCTGCTACTACTGTTGTTGCCATTGGCGTAGTTGCTGCAAATGCTAGCGCCCACCGCTACTACTTCTACTACCGCCACTGCTGCTCTTGTTGTAAGCAGCATCTCTACAGCCATTACTCCTATTGCGCGGCACTGCAGGTACCACTGCTGCTATGTCTGCTGCTGCTACTATTATTGTTGTCGCAGTTGCTAATGCTATTGTGCACGGCTCACCCCCCCTGTGGCATTCACATGCAGTCACTTCTCGCTCCCTCACGCTATTGCCAACGTGGCATCACGTGGCGCGTCCTTTCTACGTTCTGCCCATTGCTGCTGCTTTTGTTGTGT
The DNA here is from genome assembly GCA_023375785.1 of Penium margaritaceum. Taxonomy (NCBI): domain Eukaryota; kingdom Viridiplantae; phylum Streptophyta; class Zygnematophyceae; order Desmidiales; family Peniaceae; genus Penium; species Penium margaritaceum. The sequence continues at coordinate 87,931 of SZWC01007646.1, read as the reverse complement.
CTGCTACTCACACGCCCCTTATGCTCTCATACCAAGTTGGAAACTAATTAAGGCATGCAAGACCATGCATACACGAAAATGAGCTCTGAGTGTGAGTGCAGTGCAAATCGATAAAAATTTGGTTGTCTGGAATGCATAATATGAAAGAAAAAGCAGAGAGTACAATGATCCCTTCGCGGGCTCATGTAGTGGCGCCAGCAGCTAGCCGCACCGGGTCCCGTCACCCCCGCTGAACCCAAACAAGTCAACAGAGAGAACGCACTGCATACACCATGAGAGAAAGAAAGGTAGTCTCCTCGAGGCACCAGAAAAGCTCTTTAAGTGCCTGGGTCTCGACCATCGACAAAATACAAGCAATGCTAGATATACTCAAAATCAGCCTCCGGACATCACAAATGGCTTTCCGAACATCGGAAGCACTGCTACAGCCTTCGGGTCTCCTCGTTGCACTGGTATAGTCCACCGAGTGCGCGGGTCTCAACCCACCGAGAAAACTCTCGTCGCTCCCAACAAGCCAACAGAGATGTCGGAACGCATCGACCGCCTCTCGCCGACGTTATTGTCGATGCTGGAGAAGTCTCAGGACACTCCGGAGACCCGTCGTGTCGTCACATCCTCCTTTGCCATATACCACCAACGTGGGTATATGGGTAATCCATCGGCGTCGGTCGTGATAGGTGGAAGCCACACAAACCAACATATGAGACTGTTGTCTCTTGGAAGAGTGAGAACCAGAGATGTGTTGCTCGCAACTCTTATGAGGCTGAGTACGTTGCGCTTGGAGCAAGAACGTGTATGAGTGTGTGGCTGTCTCGCTTGCTACATCGGCTTCATGTGCCCATTCGCTGTATCACACAGCGGTACGACAATGAGAGCACCAAGGCAATTGCTGAGCATGATGGCATGAATCACTCGAACCAAGCACATCAACATTGAACACCACTTTGTTCGCGAGCAACTTGCCGGAGGAGAAGTTCAGGTTGTCTAGGTCGACACTCGTCAGTAGCGTTCATACATTCTCACCAAAGCTCTTAGCAGTGGAATGTTGAAGGGAGCCGTGCATGCTGTTGGCCTGTTACGTACCTGTGATTTCCATGGTTGATGTGCTCCCTCCCTGTTCGTTGTGTGTATTGTTGCCTCATGTGGTGTGTGGACTGTTCGTCTGTGGGTCATGGGGGAGTGTTGGTTGTACCTGTCACACTCTGTCCACTTACACACATCATCACTGCAAGTGACTAAGCAGACATGAAGCTCAAGGCGCACATGTTGCGGGCCATGCATCGTTGGCATCTCAGCTAGGTGCAAGAGTGGCGCGACCTCAGTCGTGCCCAATCTCATCTACAAGCATGCTTATACTTTTCAGTGTGTGATGATAAGCTCTCACATGTGAGAATTACTAGGGAGAGCTGGAAAACCTAGGCAGCAGGTTGGGGCAGCAGCGTTGTTGATGCACCGTGCGGGCTTCCACGCTCGTTGCTTAAGTCAGCTGCCCCCTCAGTCTGTTCCTCTAGAGTCTAAGTCTGGAAGCTCTGGGTTTGTTACTCAGAAACGCGCGCGCCAGAGTTAGCGCCAGGAAGCAGCTAAAAACTGAAAGTAACTGGTTAGGAATGAACAACAATAGGAGACCCCTCCAAGTTCTAATCCCACCCCCAGCTCTGTAGAGCTTGTTACTCAACTAACCAGCCAATCAGGAAAAAGACCTGTTTTCTGGCAGGCAGGTTTTCTCGGTGAGCCCTACCAGACAGCCGACAGCCCAAAACCCGGGCAAAATCTGTTTTGCCTTAAAACTGGACCATAACACAATACCGACGCTGCGAACACAGTTGTGCGGTCAGAAACAGCTAGAAAAACAGTAGCAAGGAGTTATGGCTGCCCGAACCCAGGCAGTGCCTACGATGGTCCATGATGCGAAACAAGGCCATACAGCATGCAACAAGGACCCTAGGCAGAGCATGACGATGCAGACGTGATGGGATGCGCTGGACACATGCAGACAGCAACTCCGGTGACAGTGACCGCTGGTAGCACGAGCGCCGAGGAGGCCTGCCGATGGAGCTGACCACGTCGCCGGAGAGAGGAGGCTCTAGCAAACTGCGAGTAGACCTCAGTGTGCGTCGGCTCCACCGGATGACACTCCATCAGCGTCAAGTCTCGCCGTCAGTCATCTGCACGCCGATGTACACGAGCTGGGAGGACACAACAGAGCACAATGAGAGATGCGCAAAAACCAACACTCCCCCATGACTCACAGGCGTAGTGCACATGGGCGGACAGGAACACGGTCAACATCCAGACTCCCCCAGGGCACGTAGAGACGCAGGTAGAGACAAAGAGGGCAACTCACGGACGCACGCCGACTGAACTCACAGCCTTCTTGAACGAGACCCGCTTCAGTGCCTTGGTCAGGAATTCAGCTAGCTGCTGTGCTGTCTCAACGCACAAGATGCTGATGGTGTCGTCATACAACAACGAACGCACATAGTGATACTCAACATTGATGTGCTTTGTGTATGTGTGATGCATACTGTCATTGTCGGCAATGGCCATGGCACTCTCATTGTCACAATGCAAGGTGACGGATGCGACAGACCGACGCAACTCGGATAATAGACGACGCAACCACACACTCTCACACGCGCCTGAGCGAAGGGCCATGTACTCAGCCTCAGTAGTGCTGCGTGCAATGCACCCCTGCTTGCCACTACGCCAGGGCATAGCTGTGTCGCCGATCAGAAAGATCCAGCCCGTGCGACTCTTACCGTCTGGACTGCCGGCACAGTCACTGTCGGTGTAGCCCACTGCGACGACGGACGGCTGGCGGCAGAATATGAGACCTCGCCGAGGGGTCGAGATGACATAGCGCAGCACTCGGATCGCGGCCTCAAAGTGGAGATGACTCCGCTCCTGAGAGAATTGGGCCAGGAGGTTGACGGCAAACGCGATGTCTGGACGCGTCATCGTCGCCAGGAACATCAGTGACCCGATGACCCGCAGATACATGGTCACATCAACTGGCTCCCCCATAACAGCTGGGTGAGGACTCTTCAGCTTCACCTGGCCATCGAGTGACATGGGTGAAGATGCACTAGGTACGAGGGGCAGGTCCTCGGCGAAGCGAGTGGACAGGGTATGCACATAGGCAGCCTTGTGGACATGTAGGATGCCCTGGGAGCGATCATGCTCGAGCTCCATGCCCAGGAAGACTTGGACAGACCCGAGATCCTTCATCTGGTAGGCGGCGTGCTACAAGTCCTTGACCCGCTGGATGGCGACCGTGCCTGGCGACGCGTTGAGGAGATCGTCGGCGTAGACCAGAATTGCGGTGAAGGTCTGACCTCGTGGGCTGACGAATAGTGCGGGGTCAGTGGTGCTGCACTGGAGGCCGCCACGGAGAAGCGTACAGCTGATCTCCTGGTTCCAGCACCGAGGCGACTGCTTCAGGCCATAGAGGGCCTTCCGTAGCCGCAAAACTCTCCCAGTGCCGTCGTCGAAGCCTTGGGGCTGCACTATGTAGAGCTCCTCACTCTCTAGTGAGCCATGGAGGAATGTGTTGCTCACGTCCATCTGATGTAGCTCCCACCCATGCTGGGCAACCAGGTTGAAGAGCGCCCGGCTAGTGGAGAACCGACCGACTGGGGCGAAGATCTAGTCGTAATCCACCCCAGGGACCTGAGCAAACCCCTTTGCTGTGAGGCGGGCCTTGTACTTGTCCAAGGACCCGTCAGGCTTCCACTTGCGCCGAAAGACCCACTTGGCACCACTGGCCTTCCGACCTGGAGGGAGGTCGACGAGGTCATACACGTGGTGCTGCCGGATAGCAGCGAGCTCCTCGTCGCGGGGAGCATCCCAATGTGCGGCCTCCGGAGAGGCTTGAGCCTCACGTAAGGTGGCTGGGTCCTCCAGGCGTGCTGTGGACCGGACTGAGAGGGCGTGCGCATCACGAGCTCCAAGTGGGATACGAGTGAGTGCAGTCACGACAGCATGCCGATGCTCGTGATGAAGCATGGCGTAGCCCAATGCAGAGCCCGGGTGAAGGTCTGCGATGATGGCCGAAGTGGTCAGGCCGAGAGCCTTCGTGCCAAGGTCCCCACTCACGACCGTGGGAGTGGAGGAGACACGTGGAGCCACAGGGAGTCGAGGTGCCAGGGGACGCGGTGCGACGGGCTGTGTGCTCACGGTCGACCGAGGTCGGAGGCTGCCACCTGGGCCGCGTGTGTAGCGCGGTCGGGCAGGAGATGGCACTGAGTCTGACGGGCCAACGTAGGCGGACGGAGCTACTGGCCCGGGGGAGCCAGTGGATGCGGCTGGGGCTGCTGGCCCGGAGGGGCCAGTGGAGGTGACAGGAGCTGCTGGGCTGGAGGGGCCAGCGGACGCGACTGGGGCTGCCGGCCCGGAGGAGCCAGCGGACGCGACTAGAGCTGCAGGCTCAGAGGGGCCGGTGGACGCGATTAGGGCAGCTGGTCCGGAGGGACCAGCGTACGCGACTGGGGCTGCCGGCTTGGAGGGGCCAGCGGACGCAACTGGAGCTGTAGGCATAGAGGGGCCGGTGGACGCGACTGGGGCAATTGGTCCGGAGGGGCCAGCGGACGCGACTGGGGCTGCCCGCCCGGGAGGGGCCAGTGGGCGCGACTGGAGCTACAGACCCAGAGGGGCCGGTGGACGCGACTGGGGCAGCTGGTGCGGAGGGGTCAGCGGACACAACGGGGACAGCTGGCTCAGAGGGGCCAGCGAACGCGGCAGGGACTACTGGCCCGGAGGGGCCAGCGGACGCGATTGGGACTCTTGGCCCAGGAGGGGCAGAGGACACGACAGGGGCTACCGGCTCAGAGGGATGGAGTGATGTGTCACCCGGAAGCGACAGGACGGAGGACAGACTCACCACTCCCCCATGCCACGGGAGGGACACGGACGAGTCGGAGCGAATGAGGTGGCGGGGAAACAGGTCCTCAAAGAAAAGGGCATCGCGGGACTCGACGATGTAATGTCGGGATGGGTCCTAGAAGCGCCAGGCCTTGGACTGACGAGACACACCAAGGAAGGTGCAGGGGTGTTCGCGGGGGGCGAGCTTGCCGCCCTGCTTTGGGACGGGCAGCCACACAATGGCCACGCAGTCCCAGACGCGAGCTGGGCGGAGGTCAGCGCGCCGACCGCACCAGTGCTGGTATGGCGTGGACTAGCGGGGAAGGGGACCGTGGGGAATCCGGTTGTTGACCCAGGTCATGTAGGCCATGGCTTCAAAAGAGAAGCCATCGGAGAGAGCGGATTCGACCCGCATGGTGCGAACGGCTTCGGCCATGGTACGGTTCCACCGTTCGGAGAGGCCGTTCTGGACGGGTGTGTAGGGCACAGACATCTCATGGTGGATCCCGCGGGAGGCAAGAAAGGTCGTGGCCTCACCCATGTACTCTCCACCGCGATCGGAGCGAAAGTGGCAAAGAGAGCTCCCACATTCGCGCTCCGCGAGGACAAGCCAGTCCTCAATGGCTCGTGCGACATCTCTTTTCTGGCGAAGGCAGAAGACCCAGCGGTAGCGAGAATAGTCGTCCGTAAGGGTGAGGATATAGCGGCCATGCTCATCGACAGACTCGGTGGGGAGAGGGCCCATGTCGTCGGATTGGACAAGGTTGAGAGGGGCGGACGCACGGGAGGAAGACAAGGGGTACGTGGATCCGTGCATTTTCCCTTGAGCACAATCAATGCACTCAGTGGGACACGGGAGAGGGAAAGTCTTCGGGTCAAGGCCCTTGGCCGGCTGGGTGCAGAGCATGCTCTCTACGGTGGCAGAGTGGACGTGGCAAAGGCGGCGGTGCAAGAGGTGGGTGTGCTGAGGAGAAAGCGTACTGGTGACAAACACATGGCCTGTGGCGGTCGACGGGGAGGAGACGGGAAGAGAAGAGGAGAGGCGAGGAACATGCCACAGGTTGCCACCGGCAGTGGCGTGCATTACGACAAGACCAGACGGACGCAACGACACAATGCCGACACCATGCGAGTGCACAACATCCATACTCATGCGATCAAGGGCAGTCACGGAAAGGAGGCTGAGCTTGAGACCAGGGACGAAGAGGACATCGGCCAGAAAGACGTCACTGGCAAGACCACGGAAACAAACAACGCCGACACCACGGGAGAAGAATCCAGGAAGCTTCCTAGCCTTTCTGCTTGCTAGCCTGACAGCACGGGTCTGGCTGGTTGACACACAGGTCATGCAAGGGACAGCAAGGGTAGGGAGAGACACGTGCACTTGTATCTCAAGCTTCAACTGAAGTAAATGCAGAGAGGAATAACAAATGACAGGTCCACAGCATGAATAGCCACCGTGGCTCACGGCGGGTGGCGCACACGGCGGTGCCTGTCAAACCTGAACCGGCCCAAAACCACTGCTTTGGCCATAATTCTGCGCACAAGCGTCCAAACGGAGCGCCGTCTGATCCTACGGATGCACAACAAAAAGAAAGACACAACGACTGGTCACACGCCTATGTCCAGGAACAGCCAGAGAGTGTAAGAAAACAAACATGTTATTCAGCCTGGCAGGGATGTCCACCGAGAAAATCCTGAAGACCTCCAAACGTAGTCCGTGGGTTGTGGGAGCCCTCTGGTACACTGGGTAGGCTGCCAGGCCGCCTCCAGCGGGTGGAGCATCACCTCAGGGAACTCTGTCTCCAGCTGGGTCCGCCTCAAGGATCTGCACGAGCATGGACACGGCCGAGTGGTCACAACCAACTGTACAACTGTGTATGACTGACAACATCACAACACTCCCCCATGACCCGATGGTACGCATGTCCATACATGTGCAGAATGCGTTCCGGTGCAACACAGAGTGCTCAATAGGGACCCGGACAATCACCCACTCTCGGACAGGGGTCACAATCCGACGGAACGAACAGCTCCGAGGAACTTCCTACATGCCAGTGCCTTGGTCAGGAAGTCAGCGCGCTGCAAGTCTGTGCCCACCCAGACGATGGAGATCAACTGCCGCTCCANCTGTCGGTGTAGCCATCTACCACAACCGAGCACTGTCTCCAAAAGCAGAGACCGTGATACGGTGTGGAGACCACGTATCGGATGACTCCCAAAGCTGCGTGCAGAGCGCGAGCCCGAGGGGACTGACTGAACTGTGCGAGTAGGTTGACAGCGAACGCAATGTCGGGACGCGTGGTCGTGGCCAAGTACATCAGTGAGCCAATGATGCGCAAGTACAGGGTCACGTCCACAGTCTCGCCCAGATCGGCTCGGTCTGTCACCTTCAGGGCGTCCTGCCCGTCGGGAGTGATGGGTGATGAGGCGGCGGGAACAGCACCAAGGAAGTCAGCAAACCGCTCCCCCACAACCTGTGCATATCGTGCCTGATGGACGAGGAGTGTCCGTCGACGACGATCACGCACAATCTCCATCCCGAGGAAAACAGCCGCTGGACCAAGGTCCTTCATCCTGTAGGCGGCCTGCAGGACCGCCTTGGCCTCCTTCACGGCCTCCAATGAAGGAGACGCAATCAGGAGATCGTCCACATACACCATAATGGCAGTGAGGTGCTCGGCTGTCCGTCTGATGAAATGTGACGGGTCGGCATCACTCTGGACGTACTCGGCCTGAGTGAGGGTGCGAGTGATCTCTCGGTTCTAGCACCGGGGCGACTGCTTCAGGCCATACAAGGCCTTGCGCAAGCGCCAGACCTTGTTGCCTTTGACCTCAAACCCAGGTGGCTGGACCATGTAGATCTCCTCCTCCAAGGTGCCCTGGAGGAACGCATTGTTCACATCCATCTGGTGCAGCTCCCAGTCATGGTGAGTGACCACACCAAGCAGCGCGCGAGCTGTGGTCATGCGACCAACAGGGGCAAAGGTGTCAGTGAAGTCGATCCCCTCAACCTGAGAGAATCCCTTGGCACTCAAGCGGGCCTTATTGCGGTCCAGTGAGCCGTCAGGCTTCACCTTCTTGCGGAAGACCTACTTGGCCTGCACGACCTTCCATCCCTCAGGACTGTCGACCAGCTCAAAGACTCCGTGCTCCCGGATGGCCCTGAGCTCCTCCTTACAGGCGGCCCGCCACTGCTCAGCATCCTCTCCTGAGAGAGCCTCCTTTAATGTGTCTGGATCAGGGACCGTCAAAGGGGAGCTCCGCGTGGCCAGGACACATGCCTCATGGGTCGGACGGACCGCAACTAGGTCAGCGGCACCTGCCTGTGCAGCCTCGTGCTCGTCAGCGATCAGCTGGTGCCCAATGGGACAAGCTGGGTGCACCTCCGTGTAGGTGCCTTGGACACTTAGGCCGAGAGCCTTTGTGCTAGGGTCACCACTGTGCATGCTGCGCGTGCGTCGTCTGGGTGGCGCAACCGCAGTCAAAGGTGCTCGTGAGGCCAGTGGACGGAGACGTCCACCTGGTCCACGGGAGTAGCCCGAGTCTGAGCTGACCGACGGTTCTGGCACAGGGAGGGCAAGTGCTGTCTCTGGAGATGCTGCAGGCGTGGGCGAGACAAGCGCGGCAGGCGCGGGCGAAACAGGCGCTACAGGCACGGACAAGACGGTCGCGGCAAGCGCGGGTGAGACAGTCGCGCTGGGCGCGGGTGAGGCAGGCGCCGCAGGCGAAGAGGCGGCAGATGCAGTCCCGGCAGGCGAAGCAGGCGCTGCAGGTGCGGGCGAAGCAGGCGCTGTAGGTGCGGGCAAAGCAGGCGCTGCAGGTGCGGGCGAAGCAGGCGCTGCAGGTGCGGACGAAGCAGGCACTGCAGGTGCGGGCGAGGCAGTCACGGCAGCCGCGGGCAAGGCAGTCGCGGTAGGCGCGGGTGAGGTAGGCGCGGCAGGCGCAGGCGAAACAGTCGTGGCGGGCGCAAGCGCGGCAGGCGTAGAGACTATAGGCCCGACAGTAATGATGGCCGGGTCAATGGTGGCCAGCGACGGTCCCACCCCGGAGGCACCCCGGACGGACTCACCTTGTGGGGTAGACTCCCCCATCCAACGGGAGGCCTCACAGGTGGGAACGAGAGACGCTGCCTGCGTGAGAATAGCAGACAGGTCGCGGTAAGACAGTACCTCAAAAAACAGCGCGTCGCGTGCCTCAACGATACGGTGGCAAACCGCATCCCAGAAACGCCACGCTTTGGAGCGCGAGGAGACACCAAGGAATGCACACATCCGGCCGCACGGAGAGACCTTGGACCCCTGCTGGTCCTCGATGTACCAGACACAGGCCAAGGAACCCCAGACGCGAGCAAGCCTGAGGTCCGCACGGTGACCGAACCACAGCTCATACGGTGTGACGTGGTCCGGCAAGGGACCATGCGGGAGGTGGTTCCAGACCCACGTCATGTAGGCGAAGCCCTCGAAGGCGAAGGACTCCGGGAGACCGCACTCAGCGCGCGTGGCGCGGACCACGTCCTCCATGGTGCGGTTCCAGCGCTCGAATACACCATTCTGCTGTGGCGTAGCAGGGGCCGAGAGCTCGTGACAGATACCAAGCTCGGCGAAGTGAGTGGTCAGCTCACCGAGATACTCACCGCCACGGTCAGAGCGGAAGATGTGGAGGGAGTGACGAGACTGACGCTCGGCCATCACGAGCCACAAGCACACGGCTAGAGCGGCATCACTCTTGTGGCGGAGGCAGTAGATCCACCGCATGCGGGTGAAGTCATCCGTGAGTGTAAGAACATACCGACCACGGTCAGCGACAGACTCGACAGGGAGAGGTCCGAGGAGGTCCGAGTGGACAAGCTCCAGGGGACGCTGCGCGCGAGTGACGGAGGCAGGGTAGGTGCATCGATGCATCTTGTACTGAGCGCAGAACAGACAGTCGGTCTTGGGCAACTTCTCGAAGGAAGCCGTGTCAAGACCGAGAGCGGGCTGTGTACGAATGAGCCTGGACACAGTGTTCGTGCTCACATGACACAGGCGCCGATGTAACAGGCGCTGGTGGTCAGGAGACAACACCCCCGTGACAAAGACGCGGGCAGATGAGCAAGGGGAAGAGTCAAGAGCAGAGCACCGCACGATGCGATACAGGTCATCCACAACAGAGGCACGCAACACAAACGTGGAAGTGTCAAGTGCACTGATCGTGGCATCATCAATGGAGTGGTGAACAGAGAGACCCATCCTCGTGCAGGCACGGACAGAGAGCAGGTTGAGCTCAAGATCAGGCATGAAAAGCACGTCAGAAAGATACATGGGACCAGACGGACCATCGAACAGTACGACCCCTGTCCCCTGAACAGGTAGTGACTGCTCAGAACCTGTCCGCACTGACCGAACAGACCCAACAGGACCAAGCACGACAAAGGCGGTACGGTAGCAGGTCATGTGGTGAGTGGCCCCTGAGTCAATGATCCAGTGGCCACTCGCCTCACGACCTGTGGTGGTCACGGTACAATGAGCAACGGAGCATGCTGCCTCTGCTGGACGCTCAGCAGGTGTGGCAGGACAGCGGGACAATGCACGACGATGCGACTCATCCAACCACTCTGTGCTGTCAGACGCATCCTCACCAGGCAACGCAGCCCCCCCACAAGTACGACCACGTGCCACAAACACAGATGGACAGTCAGTCTATGGACCACTCGGCTGTGACAGCACACTCGCACCTCCTTGTGAGCGAAGTGCCAGCAGTCAACGTAGCTCCGCGATGGTCTGGTCCCTCGGGTCCGGCGTGGTACTCCCCCCGGATGGCGGAGGATTTGCTGCCGGTGCTGCCTCCGAGGTCGCTGCGGCACGGGCTGCTACTCTAATGCGGATCCGCTCCTCGTGGGCTGCCTGAAGACCGCGGGTGATCCTCGCCCAGTCCAGGTCCTCCTGACACTCAGTGTAGCGATGAGATCCGCCGCAGTTATGGCAGCAGACCGCCCGTCCGATGCAACCGGAAGGCTGCTGCGGTCCCCTCTTCTTCTTCCCCTTCTTCCCCTTCATGGCTACTCCAGTGGCTGTCGGAGTAGCAGGGGAGGAAGCGGGAGAGGCAGAGGTGGAGCTGGTGAGGGTGAAGGTGGACGACGGTGTGGAAGGCGTAGAGGACGTCGCTCCCACTGCTGCTGCGGCCATGGCGCCCTGCTGGTGCGCACGGGCTGCCTCGTCAGCTGTGGCGACCTGGATGAAGTAGCGCTGCGCCCAGGGCAACAGCTGCAGGGTGTCGGACATGGACGCGAGGACGTCCTGGTCGAGGTGGGAGAAGGTGTCAGTGAGCTCGGGGCGCACTCCCAGCATGATGGTGTCCAGCGCCCAGAGCTGAGAGCCGCCTCCGGTGCCAAGACGAGTGTACAGGCGCATGGCCCGACGCCAATAATCAGTTGCTGACTCCGAGGATCCCTGATGAAGAGAGTGGAACTCGCGAAGGCGCGCTGACCGGGTCACGTGAGTCTCTGCTGCAAAAAGGGTCAGCGCCAGCTCCCAGCCGCGGCGCGGGTCTGCGCCTGCTCCTGTCCGAGGCGCGCCCAGGAAGGGGCGGAAGTCTACCACTATCTCTTGTGGAACTGCGTACAGCAGTCCACGCATGGCACGCGCTGCCGTCTGGGACTGGAGCGGATCAGCCGTCTGGTACTGGCTGTGGTAGTAGGGCCAGACTCCCTCTTAGTCTGCCCATACCTGAAACAGCACCTCCCAACAGTCAAACCCCGCCTTGCTGTCGTAGTGAGGCGGGGAAGTCTCAAAGTCCTTGGGTCGTCACTCCGTGGGGAGCTGGACCTCTGGTGGTGCTAGGAGCGGGCGTGCGAAGGGCATGAAAGGCATCAACGCTGCTCCTCCAGCGGCACCCGAGACCTGACGCGGGTCGTTCTGCTGCTGTTGCTGCTGCTGCTGCTGCTGTCCCCTCGGACTGGGCGCCGGTGTCTCAATGCGCAGGCTCCTCATATGCTCCATCAGCCGACGAAGCGCGTCCTCCCCAGTGGGAGGTGGCGCCTGATCCCACTCCTCGACCATGGACTCTCGTCTCTGCGCAGGGGCGGCAGTGGGGTCAGCAGACTCCTGGGCCGATGGGGTTGCCTCTCTCTCTCTCTCCTGGGCTGATGTCCCGGTGTCCCAGACAGAGAGACTAAGGCATCGCGGATCTGTCGCAGCGTAGCTGACTGCTCATCCTGGCGCTGGCGGAGTGACGACTGCTCCACCAGCAGGAAGTCAATCGCCTTTGAGCGTGGGCTGCGGCCCCCGCTCGTGACGGTGTCCTCCAGCTCCTTGCCCTTGGAGCTGCTCGGCTCCATGCTGAGGCGGTGCGAAAGTCGTCCGAACGCAGAACCGTCAGCGTTTCTCGCCGATTTAGGACGGTGGCAAAAGTCGACCTTCTGACCAAAAAATCGGCTAAGTGCTGAAAATTTAAAAATTTAAATTTTCACCACTAAAATTTGAAGGTTGTCCAAATGAAGCGAAATTTGGACCACAGAGGCGTCTGAGGATNCTGATTTTGTGCTCAGGCCGAAAAAATGAAAAATTCAAATCAGTGATGCGGAACGGTGAATGCTGGAGGCTACAGAGCTCCAAATGAGGCGAGGAAGGGCTCGATGGAAAGCTTGAGATCTAAGCTTTCCAATGAGCCATAGCGTGCAACTTTTGGTGGTTATTTGAGTCCGGCACAGGCGGGTGAAGAGAGGATGGCGGCTGACGCGATTTGCGTCTGCGGCTCCTCCACGTCCGTGCGGCTTCCAGGAAGCTGCACGGCTGGAGTCAGCACCTACAAAAGGTACTGGTGCCTCTGGTGCCTGAGTGGCCACGGCCGCCGCTGCTGCTGTTGCTCGCTGATGGTGCTGTTGCTTGCCCGGTTTGCGGCTCCAAGTCGCCACACGGGCGGCCTCGGACCGGCTGCTGCTGTGCGCAAGGGCTCCAACGGCCTCAAGCCGTTGTGGCACGCTGCACCTGCAGCACGAACCTGCCATTGCAGTTTCTGATGAATCAGGATGATGGCATATGCGTCGCTGCGTGCTCTTGTCGCTTCAAGCGACTCAGGGTGGTGATGGGTCCAACCAGGACCTGTTGCTGCTGCTGTGGGCTGCTGCCACTGCTGCTGCTCACTACTGCTGCTGCTGCTGCAGCTGCTGCGTCTCTGCTGCACAGCACGACAAGCACTGGCTCGCCTGCTCTGATACCATGAGAAGATTCCAGGAAGCTTCCTAGCCTTTCTGCTTGCTAGCCTGACAGCACGAGTCTGGCTGGTTGACACACAGGTCATGCAAGGGACAGCAAGGGTAGGGAGCGACACGTGCACTTGTATCTCAAGCTTCAACTGAAGTAAATGCAGAGAGGAATAACAAATGACAGGTCCACAGCATAAATAGCCGCCGTGGCTCACGGCGGGTGGCGCACACGGCGGTGCCTGTCAAACCTGAACCGGCCCAAAACCACTGTTTTGGCCATAAATCTGCGCACAAGCGTCCAAACGGAGCGCCGTCTGATCCTACGGATGCACGACNTTCCAGGAAGCTTCCTAGCCTTTCTGCTTGCTAGCCTGACAGCACGGGTCTGGCTGGTTGACACACAGGTCATGCAAGGGACAGCAAGGGTAGGGAGAGACACGTGCACTTGTATCTCAAGCTTCAACTGAAGTAAATGCAGAGAGGAATAACAAATGACAGGTCCACAGCATAAATAGCCGCCGTGGCTCACGGCGGGTGGCGCACACGGCGGTGCCTGTCAAACCTGAACCGGCCCAAAACCACTGTTTTGGCCATAAATCTGCGCACAAGCGTCCAAACGGAGCGCCGTCTGATCCTACGGATGTACAACGAAAAGATAGACACAACGACTGGTCACACGCCTACGTCCGGAAACAGCCAGAGAGTATAAGAAAAAAAACATATAAATCAGCCTGGCAGGGCTGTCCACCGAGAAAATCCTGAAGACCTCCAAACGTAGTCGGTGGGCTGTGGGAGCCCTCGAGTACACTGGGTAGGCTGCCAGGCTGCCTCTAGCGGGTGGAGCATCACCTCAGGGAACTCTGTCTCCAGCTGGGTCCGCCTCATGGATCTGCACGAGCATGGACACGGCCGAGTGGTCACAACCAACTGTACAACTGTGTATGACTGACAACATCACAACACCACGGACAAGCAACACTTGTCCAGAACCCGTGCGGACACTGGAGACATCGCCTACAGGACCGAGCATACTGAAGTCCTCACGAGAGGCCGTCATGTGATGCGTGGCCGCGGAGTCGATGATCCATGTGGCAGCAGGGTCGTGGACAAGGGTCGCCAGATCGCTAACGGTCACATAGCAGCAAGCGAGGGACGCGGACGCGGTGGAAGGAGGCGCAAAACGAGAGTGCCAATCGTCAAGCCACGCAATGTCGTCAAGGAGGGGGGTGTAGGAGACCACGGGAGACGACGAGACAGACAAAGAAATGGGACACGACCGCAGCTCAGTCTCAGTCATGCAGGGCTGGGCAGGAGGGCAGGAGGTGACGCAACTCGCACTTCTTTGGGGAGGAGGGCGAGGCATGCCAAGCTAGAGCGCGATGAACTGCTCCAGCTGACGCTCACGGGAGGACGGCCCGGGAGTGTAGATGGAGTGCGGAGTGACGGCGCCGGAGCCCGGGTAGTAGGAGGACTGAGCCGATGGAGGAAGCAGAGGCGCTGACAGCTGTGGCAAGTACTACTACGGGTAGTACTGCTGTGGCGCAGGTGTCTACGGGACAGGCAGAGCTATCGGAGTGGCAGAGCTACTGGACGAGGTTAGAGTGTCAGGGCCAGCAGCAACGACGATGGCAAAGGTAAGACGGCGCTCCCGATGGTGACGAATGGTGGCGATGACGCGCGCCTCGTCCGTCGAGAGAGGGCACGAGTACCACCCGTGCCCGAGCTGGCCACAGTTGTGGCAGACCGAGCCACCACCGTTGGACCCGGTCAACGACTGCCGCCACTGCTATTGTGGTGGACCCTTGTCTTTCTTGTTCTGGCTTTTCTTCTTCTTCCCCGAAGGCGATGAGGTAGCCGCGGTAGGGGAGGCGGCGGCCACGGAGGCAACGGCAGGGGAGGCGATGGCAGGTGATGCAAGAGCCTCTGCGCGATGGAGCTCAGACTCTTGGCGAGCTTCCTTAATGCGGAGGAAGAGCTCGTATGCCCAGGGCATAAGGGTGCCCTGGGCCGCCATGGTGGAGAGGACGTCCTCCGGGTAGTGCACGAAGACGTCCGCGTACGCGCTGGTGGCGCCGCACTTTATGGTAAGGAGCGCGAACAGAGGAGGTGGAGCAGATTTCCCGAGACGACGAAGGATGTCCTCCGCCCGCTGCCAGTAGGCAGTGACTATCTCGGTCTCCCCCATGTGCAGGGAGTTAAACTCCCGGAGCAGACGGCTGATCTCAGCGTCGCTGGCGATGGGGCCTGGTGAGGACTGTCACTCCGCACTTGGCCACGGTCTACAACAAACGGCGCCGACAGGCAAACCGCCGACCGCCCTTGGTATTTCAACCAAGGTAGAGATCACCCATGGAGTGGTGTTTCTACACTGAAAGGTCCACTTGGCTTGTCCCAACCGTGGCCGGAGAGTGTTGCAAACTCTCACCCAACTGGCAATGCTACACACCAAAGTGTGTACTTGCACTTGTTCTTTACCCTCTTTCTTGGTGGCCAACAAGGGATTAGTTTTTTCCCAAGTCTCAAGAGTAAGAGATGATACATAATCACATGCAAATGACAGGCCTTATAGTCTCTCGTCAGTGCTCTCAGTGGCTCCTTGGAGGGGCCTCCCTCCAAAGCCACCCTAGATAGTGTCATCAGCTTTGATGACATGGCACCCTCTGTGACCGCCAAGTGGCGCTTGATCCACCTTGGACCTTAGAGGCTTTTAGGAAACTTCCTTGGCCCTTTTTAGTCACAAAGAAAATTTGGTCGTGGCGGGATTCGACCCCGGACCTCTCGCTTGCGAGACGACGCCTTCACCCACTAGGCTGTAGGAAGTTGTCCTAAGGAGCATGCACCAGGTAGACTACCAAGAGTAGACCAAGGGGACTTACTCCACAAGGATGAGCAGCGGATGCCTTGTCTCTCTCAGCCTCTCTTTGTGTTGCTGGGGGACTTGCGCTACAAGTGCAGTGCATACCCAGTCTAAATCTTCCGCTGATTGGACCAGGGGCATACACAGAACATAACAAACTCTCCCTTGCACCTGCGTCCATCTGCGGCTAGATTCCTGCTGCGGCCGTGGGCCCAGCAATGTCGGCCATCTGTGAAGTAGGCCGCCCGTTCAGCCCTCGTCTGCTGCGCTCACCATCCCGATGTCCCGTGCCCCTGCCATGTGCGGGTCACTGTCCAGCAGCTTCGTCAGGAAGTCCGCAAGCATCTGCTTGGTCGCAATGTACTGCACATCCACCACTCCCTTGGCGACGAGGTCGCGCGTGTTGTGATAGCGGATGTCGATGTGCTTGGTCCACCTGGAGAGGGTGTCCTTGAACGCGATGTCCATCGCGCTCTGGTTGTCGACGTGGAGGACCGTGGCCTCCTTTTGTGGTGCGTACATCTCAGCGAGCAAGTTGCGTAGCCACTGCGTCTCCTTGCACACCTCAGACAGCGCCACGTACTCAGCTTCTGCGGTTGAGATGGAGACACAGTCCTGCTTACGGCTGGCCCACGACCCAGCGCCGCCGTTCACAAGGCACACAAAGCCCGAGGTGGACTTCCTATCATCCACGTTGCCTCCAAAATCTGCGTCAGTGTACCACTTGAGGCGTAAAGGATCTGTTCGTTGAAGGCCGCCGTACTGCAGCCCCATGTGCCGTGTCTTGTTGAGATAGCACAAAATGCGCTTCACGGCCTGCCAGTGGAGTGGCCCAGGGTTGGCCACGAACCGACTGACTAGACCCACAACAAAGGAGATGTCCGGCCGCGTGCCAACCATGGCATACATGATGCTACCCACTGCAGACTGGTACGGCACATCCTGCATTTTGCGGCGCTCGGCTTCCGTGCTCGGGGAGTGGGCGGAGGTGAGATTGCACTTCGTGGGGAGAGGAGTGCTGAGGGGTTTGGCGTCTTCCATGCCATAACGCCAAAGCACCTCTGAGATGTACTTCGTCTGGTTGAGCTCGATGGTGCCTTCAGCTCGGTTGCGATGTATGGCGATGCCCAAGTAGTACTTGAGCTCGCCAATGTCCTTCATCTGAAACCGCCCATGCAGCTTCTCCTTGAGGGCCTCGAGGGCCTTCATGGAGGTGGAGGCCAGAATCAGGTCATCCACGTACAACGCTACCAGCAACAACCCCTGGTCATCCGCACGCACATACACACTGGGGTCGTTGTGGCAGTGCGAGAAGCCAAGGCCAGCCATGAAGCTGTCCATCTCCTTTTACCAGATCCTTGGGGCCTGTTTAAGCCCGTAGAGCACCTTGATGAGGCGACACACCTGCCCGGGTTTTGCCTTGACACCCTCGGGCACGTGCATTAGTATCTCCTTGTCAAGCTTCCCGTAGAGGAAGGCGGTCTTGACGTCCATCTCGTGGATTTCCATGTTGCGTGCCGCAGCCACAGCCAGCAAGGTGCGGATGGAGGGGAAGGACGCGACAGGAGAGTAGGTCTCATCGTACTCAGACCCTGCTCTCTGCGAGAACCCCTTCACGACAATCCTTGCCTTGTACTTGTCGATGATGTTGTCTTGCTTGCGTTTGACGCGTAAGACCCACTTCACGTCCACCACGTGTACATTTGGTGGTCTGTCCACCAGCTCCCACGTTCCGTTCTCCTCGATGGAGGCGAGCTCGCTCTCCATCGCCTCCTTCCACTTAGCGGCGTCCGGCCGCGAGAGAGCCTCGGCGATGGTAGCCGGCTCTCCCTGCGCAAGGCACGACCAGCTCAGGCCAGTCCACTCGGCCTTCCCTCCGTCGTACTACTTTGCAGGCTTTGCTTGGTACTCACTGCGCCGCAGTGGTGCTGGTCCTGGCTGCTCGTGCTGCTGCTGCTGCTGCTTTGCTTCCCAAGGAGGGCTCGCTGGAAGGGAAGAGCCACTGGCCTTCGAGGAGGCCTCGGATGTCTCTGAAGCGGTGTCGGATGTCAACTCCGCTTCAGCCTGAGCGGACGCTCTCCCTAAATCGGCACCCTCGCTATCTATGGCCACTGGCATCCCACGCCAGTTAGGCGGGGGTGTGTCACCCGCCTCCAGCAGCACGATCCACTCTCCCTGTTTTGGAGAGTTCTCTGGGTCCAGCAGTTCTCCCTTGTCGTGTGACTCTTCCTGGAAGGTCACATCTCTAAAGGTGATGACTCTCCCTGCTGCCTGGTCCCACAACCTGTACGCCTTGTGCGCGGCCTTGTAGCCGATCATCACGCACTTGCGCGAACGTGCATCCAACTTCCCCGCTCCTTGCCCGTCCGGGACTTTGGCCCAAGCCGTGCAGCCGAATGCCTTTAGGTGAGAGGCATCCGGCTTCTTTCCCGACCACGCCTCCTGCGGCGTCATGCATTCTGCAATTTGCTCCTTTTCTGTCCCCTTGATGCGCAGTGTTGCAACAGGCATGAGGTTGATGAGGTAGCGTGCAGTGCGCGCTGCTTCCGCCCAGAAGCGACGAGGGAGCTTTGAGTCGAACAGCATGGTTCGCGTCATGGCCAGAATGGTCTGCTTCATGCACTCGGCCACGCCGTTGGTCTGCGGTGTGTAGGGGGTAGTAGGTTGGTGGACAATGCCGTGTGCCCGAAGCCACGGCTTGCACCCCTCGTACTCTCCGCCGTTGTCGCTCCGCAGGGCCTTGACCTTCCGCTCGGTTTGTCGCTCCACCATGGCGACAAACTCTTGCACGCGCTCCAGCACCTCTTCCTTCGTTTTGAGAAAGTACACCCACACCTTCTGAGAGTAATCATCGATGAAGGTGAGGAGGTACTTGGAGCCGCCGTTGGACGTGGTACGCATGGGGCCACGTACGTCGCTGTGGACGAGGTCGAGTATGCCCTCTGCTCTGCGACCGTTTTTGGAGAAGCTTTTCCGCTTTATCTTCCCTTGCAGGTAAGCCTCACACCCAGTGTTGCATCCACCCTTCAGCTCACACCCCTCCAGCCCGCGTACAAGCTTCTGCTCCTGCATGACTTGCAGGGTGCTGTCAGCTACGTGCCCAAGGCGTCTGTGCCACAGCTTCACAGTTGCTGCTCCCACATCTTTAGCCGCCACAGCAGGCGACATGGATGGTGTCTTGGCGTTCGGCGATGGTGCAGCTTCCGCTATTGCCTCTGCTGCCCCAGCGTAACCTTCCACGCTCTTTGTCTGCAGAACGTAGAGCCCATCCGTTCGTGGCACCTTGGCGACAAGGTCTGACGCAGCGTAGGTAATCGTCACGTCCTCGTTCTTGAGGATGACGGCTTCCTTATGTGTGAACACCACCGTCATCACGTGATCCGGAATCCGCGAGACGGAGAGGAGGTTCACGACAAAAGTTGGCATGTAGATGACATTCTGCACCCGCAACGCCTTGTCGGCTCCGTTGAGCCGCGTGTGCACGACCTTCTCTCCCTCACCAGCCGCGTACTCGATGCCGCCGTTGGCGCACCGGAACTTGGCTGTGGACGGTGTGAGGGACGAGAAGCCAAATGCCTTGCAAGAGGTGTGGTAGTCTGTGCCACTGTCGAGCTCGAAGGCTCCCGGCCGCAGCAGCGCAGAGCCCTTGGGAGGGACCTTGCTCTTGGCCATCATGCTCGTGGACGTCGAGTCCACCTTCTTACTCACGTTGCTGCTCCCACCACCGTCTCCTTCCTTGTTTGGTACGCAACACTCCCGCGCCCAATGCCCCGCCTTGCCACAGTTGTGGCACTTGCCCTTCTTCTTGCCGCTCTTCCCACCGCCATTGCCTCTGCTGTTTCCATGAAAGGAGGTGCCTCCCGAGCCACTCGCGTACCTGTCATTGTTGATGACGCCGTTGTTGTGCCGCATGGCCTCGTTCCGGACAAACTCGGAGACACGAGGGTACGTGAACTCTGACTCCTCCCAACCACCCAAGGTGGTGATCATGGGGCTCCAGCTTGGCGGCAAGGCCATGAGGAGAATCATGGCCTACATGTGTTGGTCGAGCTGCCAGGACATGGCACGGGCTTCTTGAAGCAGTCCTTCAAACTGCCGGAGGAAGTCCAAGATGGACTCCCCCTCGCCCACCCGTAGCCCAATGAGGCGCTGCAGGATGAAGAGTCGCTTGGCGAGGGAAGTTGATTGGTACACGTTCGTCAGCTTGGTGTAAGCCTCAGCTGCCGTCGTGCACCCCTCGACGTGGGAGATAAGGGAGGGGCTTATGGACGTGATGAGGAGTGCAAGAGCGATGTCATTCCACTCTTGTCACCCTGCGTATTCCGCGCTTGCCTCGTCCTCCGGTGCTACCTCCGTACCTTTCAGCATGTTGAGGTACCCGCGCATGCGCATCACCATCTCAAACTGCCATTTCCACATGCCGAAGGCTTTGCCATTGAAGCGTGCGATGACGTTGGCCGCACCCAACTTGGCGGGCCGTGAGGTGACTGGAACGATCTCTTGAACCCCCGTCATGATTGCGGTGTGGTCAAGGATGCTCGCTTAGTCTCTGCTGTTCTGCTTTGTTGAGGTCGATGTAGGCTGATGAGGCTGATGACTACTACAAATTTTCAAGGTGCAGTCCGTTGCATACCCCTCTAGCCGATGGTCTCCTAGCTATTTTGGAGGAAGTGCTCCCACAAACACGGGGTCGTACCCACAAGGGCAAAATGTAACCCGCTTAGGACTCAAGGGTCATACCAACAATGGCAGAGTGTATCCTCGTTCCTTGTCCGTGGAGAGCAAAAGTGGACCACGGGTCCAACTCGCATCCGGTCTCTCACAATGCGTACCTTGGTCCAAGTGGACCGACGATGAAGCAGATGGAGCAGTGGTGTCTTGTCTGCTGCAGAGGTACCTACCACATTAACTAAGCGGTGGTAGAACCAAGTTTCCCAATTAGTGTGGGCCCATAACCCTTTGTCACTCCGCACTTGGCCACGGTCTAGAGTAAACGGCGTCGACAGGCAAACCGCCGACCGCCCTTGGTATTTCAACCAAGGTAGAGATCACCCACGGAGTGGTGTTTCCACACGGGAAGGTTCACTGAGCTTGTCCCAACCGTGGCCGGAGAGTGTTCCAAACTCTCACCCAACTGGCAATGCTACACACCAAAGCGTGCACTTACACTTGTTCTTTACCCTCTTTCTTGATAGCCAACAAGGGATTAGTTTTCTCCGAAGTCTCAAGAGTAAGAGATGATATATAATCACATGCAAATGAGAGGCCTTATATAGTCTCTGGTTAGTGCTCCCAGTGGCTCCTTGGAGGGGCCTCCCTCCAAGGCCACCCTAGACAGTGTCATCAGCTTTGATGACATGGCACCCTCTGTGACCGCCAAGTGGCGCTTGATTCACCTTGGACCTTATAGGCTTCTAGGAAGCTTCCTTGGCCCTTTTTAGTCACAAAGAAGATTTGGCCCTGGCGGGATTCGACCCCGGACCTCTCGCTTGCGAGACGGCGCCTTCACCCACAAGGCTGTAGGAAGTTGTCCTAAGGAACATGCACCAGGTAGACTACCAAGAGTAGACCAAGGGGACTTACTCCACAAAGATGAGCAGTGCATGCCTTGTCTCTCTCAGCCTCTCTTCGTGTCGCTGGGGGACTTGCGCCACAAGCGTAGTGCATACCCATTCTAAATCTTTTGTTGATTGGACCAGGGGCATACACAGAACATAACAAGGACGTGCCATGCGGCTGGAGGGCCTGGGATGTCGCCAGAGGTGAAGTCGCTGAGGAATGGTTCTAGGGCCAGGCGGGAAGCTGGAGGGGCGACTGGGACAAGGGCACGGACGGCGCGACCAGCGTCATACAGCTGGTCGGCCTGGGTGGAGTCGTAAGGGAGGGTGTAGTATGCCCAGAGGCCCTCACCTTGCGCCCAGATCCGGAAGCTGAGTTCCCAGCTCCGAAACTGCTCGCCGGCCTGAAGCGGCGGCGGCGGCGTCTCAAAGTCCTTCTGCCTGCTGCCGGCACCCAGAGTGGGGCCAAGGACGGAGGTCACTGTCTACCGCTAGCGCTGAGTCTGCTGCTGTACCAGGTAGTATGTGGCAGCAGACACAGCTGGGCCGGCGTGCCCTGGAGGGACGAATGGCGGCGGCGCACTGGTGGCAGTCTGGGAGGCTACTGGCTGCAGTGCTGCAAGCTGCTGCGTCAAGGCGGCGAGCTGCTGCTGAAGAGCGATGAGGGGATCAGGGTTGCCGCCAACAACACCAATGGGCTAGTGCTGCTGCTGCTGCTTTTGCTGTTGCAGATGCTGCTGCTGCTGCTACAGCTACCATTGTTGCTGCTGCAACTGCTGCTATTGCTACTGCTGCTCCTGCTGCTGCTGTTGCTGCTGTTTTTGCTGCGGTGGCGGCGGTTGCTATTGTTGCTGCTTGTGCTGCTGCAATCGTTGCAGAAAAAGGGGGGGTAGGGGTCCCCCCAATAGAGGAGGACCCCTCCTCCCCTGGGCTAACAGCCATGGTTTGGTGTCCCTTGTGGTTTTTTTTCTTGGTCTTTGTGTTGCTGATATCAACTGTGGCTTGGGGGGGGGTAGGGATTCTACCCACCCCTTTGGTCTTCCCCCTTTCCTTTCTGCGCCTCCCTTTTCCCTCTTTTTTTTCTTTTTTTTGTTGTTGATGACGTCAGCAGTGACGTCAGGAGTGACGTCAGCAGAGGGGTGCTGAGATCAGCAGCGGCGGTTGTTGGGGCCACCGCTGCTGCTGCTGCTGCTGCTGCTGCCACTACTACTGCTGATGCTGCTGCCGCTGTTGCTGCTGCTACTGTTGCTTCTACTACTACTACTGTTGCTGATGTTGTTGTTGGTGCCGTTGCTGCTGTTGCTGCGAGCGGTTGCGGCTATTGTGGCTGCTGCAGCTCGCTGTTGCTGCTGCGCGCTACTACAGCTATTGTGTTCTGCAACTACTGCTGCGGGCTGCTACAACAAGCTGCGAGGGTGGGGGATTTTTTTTTGTCGTTTTTTTTTCTATTTTTGTTTTTTCTTGTCACAGCGGGCAGCAGCCCGCTGTCTGCTGCGAGCAGCGGGCTGCTGCTCGCTTGGCAGTAGCAAGCTGCTGCTCGCTGGCAGCAACGGGGAGCTGCTCGCTGCTCGCTCGCTGCGAGCAGCGAGCAGCAGCAGCCGCGGCTGGCTGCTGCCAGCCACTGCTCGCTACTACTACTACCGCTGCTGCGTGCTACGGCTGCTGATTTTGCTGCTGCGGGCTGCTCCTGCGGGCTGCTGCTGCGCGCTGCTGCTGCTACGAGCTGCTGCTGCTGCGGGCTGTTGCAAGCTGCTGCTTCTGCCTGCTGCTGCTGGTGGCTGTTGTTGCCGCTGCTCGCTGCCATTGCCTGCGGCTGCCGCTACTACAGGCTGCTGCTGCTACGTGCTGGTGCCAATGACGGCATCTGGGTGATGTTGCAGCGTGCGTCGTCGTCCGCAGATGTCGGACGCCGCCTGCCGCTCACCTCCTCGCGTCATGAGTGGGGGTCAGTGCTGCCGAAAAACTTCGGCAGCATTTCCCTTGGCCCAGTGGCCGTCGGAAAAAATCTGACGCCGCCACCAGGCAGGTCAATGCTGCCGGAAAAAAATCCGGCAGCCTTTCCCCAGCACTGGCGCGTATGGGGGTCCGCCGACGTTGTCTGGCACCTGTTCACCAGTCTTCTGCTGCTACGCTCTGGCTCTGATACCAAGCTGGAAAACCTAGGCAGCAGGTTGGGGAAGCAGCGTTGTTGATGCAGCGTGCGGGCTTCCACGCTTGTTGCTTAAGTCAGCTGCCCCCTCAGTGTGCTGCTCTAGAGTCTAAGTCTGGAAGCTCTGGGTTTGTTACTCAGAAACACGCGCGCCAGAGTTAGTGCCAGAACGCAGCTGAAAACTGAAAGCAACTGGTTAGGAATGAAGAATGAACAACAATGGGAGACCTCTCCAAGTTCTAGCCCCCCCCCCTCCAGCTCTGTAGAGCTTGTTACTCAACTTACCAGCCAATTAGTAAATAGACCTATTTTCTGGCAGGCAGGTTTTCTCGGTGAGCCCTACCAGACAGCCGACAACCCAAAACCCGGGCGTCGTTCGTTTTGCCTGAAAACTAGACCATACCACAATACCAACGGTTCGAACGCAGTCGTGCGGTTAGAAACAGCTAGAAAAATAGTAGCGAGGAGTTATGGCTGCCCGAACCCAGGCAGTGCCTGCGATGGTCCATGATGCCGAACAAGGTCATGCAGCATGCAACAAGGACCCTAGGCAGAGCATGACGATGCAGACGCGATGGGATGCCTTGGATGCATGCAGACAGCAACTGCAGTGACAGTGACCGCCGGCAGCACGAGCGCCGAGGAGGCCTACTGATGGAGCTGAGCACGTCGCCTAAGAGAGGAGGCTCCAGCGAACTGCGAGTAGACCTCATCGTGCGTCGGCTCCACCGGACGACACTCCAACAGCGTCGAGTCTCTCCGTCAGTTATCTGCACGCCGATGTACACAAGCCGGGAGGACACAACAGAGCACAATGAGAGATGCGCAAAAACCAACAGGGAGTGTATGCATGGTCGATGTGGTTGAGTTTTGCTCTCTGTATGCTTTTCGCTTGGCGAACTAGGTTGCTGATCTCTTGGGACCACACGTCTGGTTTGTACCGCCATGTGAGAAACCGCCTGGAGCTCGTTCGCTCTTAGGTTGGGTTCGATCCCTGGGTGGCGTCCGGGCCCCACGTCGAAAGCCTCGCGTGGATGGCCCGGTCAACTGTGATTCATCACCTTGCTAGCTCCTTACTCACTCACTTCCAATTCCTTCTGATCTGTACTCTAAGCGTTCCTTGTAGTCTCTCGCAATTCACGTCGCCATGGCTCCAGTGTTAGCAGCTACTGTGCATGAGTGTGCTTGTCCCGACTATCTGTTGCTTATTGTTACGAACACACGCAAGTGCCCTCTTGTCTCCATCCACACACACATCTCACCACTGCAGGTGATTAATGTGGATTAAGGCTCGCTGGTGCAAGACTGTGGTGCAGCATGAAGAACACAGAGGATGTGACTCCCTCAAGCGGCCAAGTTGTGGCGTCAGCACCGGTCTTGTGACATGCCTTAGTTTAGTAATACTCTCATACTGAAAGGGGATACAACTTGTGAGAATGCATGCTTGTTAGTTGGTTGCATCCTTGCATGTTACCAGAGTGGTGAACCGGGTTGCTAATCCCTTGGGACCACACGTCCGGCTTGTGCCGACGTGTGAGAAACCGCCTGGAGCTCGCTCGCTCCAGGGTCGGGTTCGATCCCTGGGTGGCGTCCGGGCCCCACGACGAGTCTCTCGCGTGGGTGGCCCGGTCAACCGGCTCTCACCACCTCGCTCACACTCACTCTCGTAAGTCAATCTGTGACTCCGCTTTTTCTCTAAGTCGTGAGCTTTCTTCGTTCCATGGCGCTCTCTATTGCTTGTTACCTACTTCCTTGCTAGTACAGCAACTGCGCCTACCTACTGGTATCAGAGCAGGAGGGCCTTCCCTCCCACTGCGACGCCATGGGACCTCACGAACCCGCTGATTCCCATAAGTCACAGTACGAGACAACGGCAGCCTAAGCAACAGCAGCAGCAGCGGCGGTCATTCTGTACAGCCGCTTGCATAGCGCTCGTGCATCTCAACACGAGGTCTGGCAGCCTAGGCAGCAGCAACAGCTGCCACTCTGAGCAGCTTCTCATATCAAGCGACGTACAACCTCGCTCAAGTCACGACATAGGGCCGTGACGGATCAAGCAATAGCAGCAGCCACTCTGTGCAGCCGCTGTCATCAACCGACGATTGATCCCGAGGCTTGGGCCATAGCGGACCAAGCAGCAGCAGCAGCAGCGTAGGTGACGATCTAACGTCACGCTCGCAGATCTGAGCACAATACTGCAGCAGCTTGGACATCAGCAGCAGCCGCCTTTCTTGGCAGCCGCTGTCATCAACCGACGGGTGTTTCTGAGGCTTGGTCCATGACGGACCAAGCAGCCGCAGCAGCAGCGTAGGTGTCAGCCTAGACTGCAGCAGCTTGGACATCAGCAGCAGCCGCCACTCTTGGCAGCCGCTGTCATCAACCTACGGGTGTTTCCGAGGCTTGGGCCATAGCGGACCAAGCAACAGCAGCAGCAGCATAGGTGTCAGCCACGACCGCCGCAGCTTGGACATCAACAGCAGCCGCCACTCTGAGGAGCGGCTGACGTTGATGAACGGGGAACCCTGACGTGCCACAGCGCAAGGCCGTAGCAACTCGAGCAACAACAGCAGCGATCATGCCTTGCAGCCGTTTGAGCTTAGTCCCTTAACCGCTTGGCACGAGAAGCAACTTAAGTTCGGGCCCGGACAGCCGCAGCAGTCACCACTCTGTGCAGCCGCTGCCCTCACAGTCAGACTTGAGTCCAACGTCCCTCAGCCTCCGCGGGCTGCCCCGAGGCAGCCCATCAATCGCTACACTGGCGTCTCCACCTGAGAGTGAACCAGCACCTCCGCCGTCAACAGTGGCTCAGGACGGTGCAAACACTGACGAGGAGCTTGCATACTACGAGGAGAGGGTGGAGAGAGAGGTGTGGTCAAGGGTGCGTCGCAACAGTCCGGGGTATCATCCCGGTGAAGACTACGATCCCACTGATCACTACGCGTGGACGGACGCGAGAGATTACGCAACGCGCTGTCAGTCAGCCGACGACGACACGCCAACGTCGCTGAACCGGTCGACCACAGCACCACAGAACAACCACCGACCTCTTCACTCTCCGGTAAGACCACCCGTTTCCCATAGGACGCGCCTGCAACACCGCCGTTCTGTTTCTCGTGGTCCAGCTCCACCTGCTGCAGCAGCAGCATCTGAGATCTCTGCTCCGCGTTGTGATGCATCCCCAGTTGCATCTACTGCAGAGCCCATTCCGTCCCTTGATATTCTCTCAGCATTGCTAGCTATCCTTTCGTCCAGCGCTGCCGTTGCCACCACCCTTGCAGCCACAGCACGCGCCTCACGTGCGCCGGCCAGCATTGCTACAGGTCAAGCCGTTGACGCATACACTGCAGCGGTTGACCAGGGACCCTTGGCGGCCTCTGCCGTCAACATAGCCATTCAGGTTGCTGCAGCAGCAGACTCAGTTGCATCCGCCGCAGCCTCAGCAGCCACAGCGCTCTCCAATGCAGTTGGTTCTACTAATGTCTCCACAACCCAGGCGGTCTCCCTGTCATCCGCATCATCATCAGTCACTCGCCACCTACAACTGTTGATTTTGGTCGCTACTGTCATCGTCGCTCTGTCAGGTGCAGCACTCACAGGTGTAGCCTGCTTTGTCGTCACCGCGTCGTCCTTTGTCGCAGCCGTCTTCTCCTCAGCCGCTGCAGCACTGCCACCACTGTTCTCTCTGCACCGCAGTGCCTGGTGAGCCTACCTTGCCTGTCCCTCCGTACTCTCTGCCTTCCCTGTGTTGGCGTGCTTGTGCGTTCAGGTTGTTGCCTTGCAGCGCACATTCAACACCGATCTCATACTTTCCACGCCCACTCGGGCAAGGGAAACTCTCCCGAATTTTTTTTGGCAGAGTCACGTCGCTGGCACAATGCCAGTCGACGATGACCAATACACAGCGCTTCAGGCTGAGCTTCAGCGTGAGCGCACTGCATTACAGGCAGCTCTCAGTGCTCAGCGGGCTGCTGGGGAAAAACTTAAGGCTGAGCAGGCTGATCAAGAAACATTCGCCGATCATATCGCCGACTTGGTTCTGAATCGCCTGCAGCCAACACTGCGCAGCACTCAGTCCGCTAGCATTGCTGCCGCCTTCTCCACCTCCCCCGCTTCCGCTTCCACTGCCGCTGGCACATCTACCTCTGATCCACTTGCAGTCGCCGCAGCTGCTGGCGCTGCTGCAGCAAAAGCGCTTGCCCCAACAGTGCAACGCAAGCCTGACTTTGATTCTACTCCACCCCACTTCACACCCAGTCTCACCTTTCACTCTTGGGAGGTTCGTTTTAGTGCCTGGGCACAAGGGGAACATCTATGGGAATACTACCATGCACCAAACCCCTCCGCTGTTCCACCTTTTGTGCCTGTCGAGTCTGAGTCAGCGCGAGCAGTCAGAGCCCTCATTCGCGCTGGACCAGACGATCTCACTGATGAGATTGGATCATACAATGCTGACACTGCACGCCGCACTCCCGCTGACCCGGTTGGGGCTTATGCCCTGATCAAGCGGCGCACGACCGTCACTGGCCACGCGACACAGAGCGTCCTCACCGTCCAGTTCAACACGCTCTCAATGCGTGCTGACGAGACTGCGCACGCCTACTGGGCTCGTAGCCTTCGCCTGCTGCGTGACCTTGGCAAAGCCGCACCAGGCCAACTCCTCGCTGTCCTCTCCATCGTCAACGGCCTCATCCCTGAACTCAGCGACATCTTTCGTGAAGTGAAGGCCACAGAGTTGGAGCGTCTGGCGGCAGTGCCTGTTCCCGCTAACGCACTCCCTAGGATTGGGGCTTTGTGGGAGTTCACCTCCCAGCGCCTCACTGACTGGTGGAGCTCCTTGCAGAACAAACGCATACACCGCGCAGCTGTTGCAGCAGCGACCACCGCACTTCCCTCCTCCTCTACCTCATCAGCCTCCAGCTCATCTTCCGTCTCCACCTCCACCACCACCGCCACTTCCCTTGCTTCCCATGGAAGTGGGCGTGGTGGAGGCGGCAACAAAGGTAAAAGCAAAGGAGGTGGCTCAGGCGGTGGAGGACAGGGGAAAGGGGGGAAAGGCCGCAATTCTGATAGCACGGCATCTCACACCTCCTCCAGCACTGTTACCTGCTGGAACTGTGGCGCCGCTGGTCATGCAGCGCCCAAGTGCCCTGAACCACCAGATGATGCACGCCTGGCCTCAGCCATGCGTGCTAACTGGGCACGCACTTCAGGGTCAAGAGGAGGCTCTGCCCGCTCCTCCAGCTCCGCAGGATCCAGTCGTGGCTCCATGCACACGCCTTCTCCATCCCCTGCAGCAGCTGCCTACAGCAATGTCCTCTCTGCACCTTCCCCACCTGTGCCCTGGGGCCGACCCCCGGGATTTGGAGGTCCTGTTTACTTTGGGCCTCCCTCCGGCTACTACTCACCTCCACCCTGGGCGTCCCACCCTCCTGGTCCCCAGCAACTACACACCTCCACCGCACTCATCACAGGACCCCCTGAGGACGAGCGCCAGCTGGACTCTGCGCTCTCTCACGCCATCCACTAGCGTCACCTCCGTGATCAGGGAGGTGAGAGTGTGCGTTCGGTCGACGAGGGCCTTGCGTGTGCTGTTGACTTGTCTCTTCGTGGACCCCCCCCCCCCGGTCATGTTCAGGGGTGTCCCCCAGATGATGTCCCATGGATTGAGGATTGGCAGTCGTACATTCTTCCTCATTGCCTTGCTGCTTGTGGCCAGCGCCTTTTTCCACGTTCCGCCATCGTTGCTGTGAGTCGTGACCCCGCGTCTGTCCGTGTGACGGGTGGCTTCTGGATTCTTGATTCAGGAGCCACCCACCACATGACTTCCTGTCGTTCAGCGTTTGTGTCGTTGGGTCCTGTTGGTTCCGTTCGCTTTTTGCGCACTGGCTCTGGCCACCTTCTCCCTGTACAGGGGGTCGGTGTCGTCCGCTTCGTTGGCCCTGGGGGGGAACTCTTCCTCCCTGACATTCTCTACGTGCCTGCTCTTGAGCTCAGTCTGCTGTCTGTTACGACTCTCAACGACCAGGGCATGGACTTCACATCCAGTCGTGGTGTTGCCTCTGTCATGCATCGCAGCACTAGTCGTGTCTTACTGCGAGGCACTCGCTGTGACCGTCTGTTCCGCGTACCCTCGTTTGCACCTCATCCCTCCACGACTGCCCTTGTTCATGTGGCCCGTTCGCTCACTCCTGCACATGCACAGTTGCTCCATCGTCGTCTCTGTCACATTCACACTGCTGCCATTGACAGTTTGCTTCGGGACATGCCTGCAAATGGCCTTGATGCTGACACGTTCCCTGCACCCTGCCCCACTGACTGTCTCGACTGTGCTCAAGGCAAAATGCATCGCTCCCCATTCTCCACTTCTGAGTCTCGCACGTCTCATCCACTTGATCTCCTGCACGCTGATGTCATGGGACCCCTTGCCCATGACGCCCTTGGGGGTGTCGGACGTTATGTCCTTTGTCTCACAGACGACTTCTCTCGAATGCGCTGGGTTTTTGCCCTTCGGCAAAAGAGTGACGTATGCCCCACACTTGAGTCCTGGCTGCCACAGGCCGAACTGGCCTGTGGCCGCCGGCTCAAAGTCTTTCGCTGTGACCGAGGGGGCGAGTTCATGGGTCCCACCGCTCGCTTCCTCACCTCTCGTGGGGTGTGTATGGAGCCCTCGGCACCTTACACACCCCAGCAGAACGGTGTCTCGGAACGCTGGAATCGCACCCTCGCTGATGGAGTTCGTACTCTCCTCAGCGAGTCCTCACTCTCGCCCGTCTTTTTGTTCGAGGCCATGTGCTACATGACCTGGGTATGGAACCGTGTTCCTCACGGTCCCCTTCCCCGCCATGTCACCCCCTTTGAGCGCTGGTATGGCCGCCGTGCTGACCTTCGCCTGGCCCGTGTCTGGGGTTGTGTGGCTGCTATCTGGTTGCCGGAGGACTCTCGTGATGGCAAGCTGAGTCCTCGTGCACGCCTCTGCACTTTTCTTGGCGTCTCAGCCATGTCTAAAGCGTGGCGTTTCTGGGACCCTGACCGTTCCCGGGTCATCGAATCGCGAGACACCCTCTTCTTTGAGGACGTCTTTCCCCGTGACCTGTCCCATGTCCCATCGCCTTCGTCTCTCTCCTCGATTCGTCGGCTTGGGGGGGGTGGGTCTATTCCAGCCTCCGATCTCCGGGTGTCCACGTCTTCTCCTCAGACAGCATCCCCTGTTGTCACCCCTCCGGACAGTGACGAGGACTCAGTCTCCTCCGGGTCAGCGGCCTCAGCCCCCTCCCCGGATTCCGAGTCACCCCGGTCCTCAGCCGGCAGCCCTGTGCCCTTGCCGTCTACCGACATCCCCGGGTCCTCACACACGGCACCCACTCACGCACAGCCCACTGCTCGCTCCACTCCCACCTCATCCCCGGGCCCTGCAGTTTCTCCTATAGTGAGCACCACTGCAGACGGTGAGCCGCAGGCTCGGCCCCCTTGCCCAGAGCCTTACACTCGTGGGGGGAGACTTCGTGCTCTTCCCTCCTCCCAGCCGTCCTCATCTAGGGCCCCTACTGAGACTCTCCCGGCAGGCTCATCCACTGCCTCTCAGCGAGTCACTCGCTCTAGAGCCACACCCTCCACAGCTGGCCCGTCAGCGCGCCCCACCGGCCTTGACGCACTGGGTCTATCTGTGAGCGTCGTGCACCCGAACTCTGCAGTTGGCTATGCTCTTGTAGCCCACGAGTTTCACAGTGCTCTTGGGTCTTC
>SZWC01007646.1:19170-35772 GCA_023375785.1 Penium margaritaceum | reverse complement strand
GTCTCTCTGTCTGGGACACCGGGACATCAGCCCAGGAGAGAGAGAGAGAGGCAACCCCATCGGCCCAGGAGTCTGCTGACCCCACTGCCGCCCCTGCGCAGAGACGAGAGTCCATGGTCGAGGAGTGGGATCAGGCGCCACCTCCCACTGGGGAGGACGCGCTTCGCCGGCTGATGGAGCAGATGAGGAGCCTGCGCATTGAGACACCGGCGCCCAGTCCGAGGGGACAGCAGCAGCAGCAGCAGCAGCAGCACACCGACCTGCGTCAGGTCTTGGGTGCCGCTAGAGGAGTAGCGTTGATGCCTTTCATGCCCTTCGCACGCCCGCTCCTAGCACCACCAGAGGTCCAGCTCCCCACGGAGCGACGACCCAAGGACTTCGAGACTTCCCCGCCTCGCTACGACAGCAAGGCGGGGTTTGACTGTTGGGAGGTGCTGTTTCAGGTATGGGCAGACTAAGAGGGAGTCTGGCCCTACTACTACAGCCAGTACCAGACGGCTGATCCGCTCCAGTCCCAGACGGCAGCGCGTGCCATGCGTGGACTGCTGTACGCAGTTCCACAGGAGACAGTGGTCGACTTTCGCCGCTTCCTGGGCGCGCCTGGGACAGGAGCAGACACAGACCCGCGCCGCGGCTGGGAGCTGGCGCTGACCCTTTTTGCAGCAGAGACTCACGTGACCCGGTCAGCGCGCCTTCGCTAGTTCCACTCTCTTCATCAGGGATCCTCGGAGTCAGCAGCTGATTATTGGCGTCGGGCCATGCGCCTGTACACTCGTCTGGGCACCGGAGGCGGCTCTCAGCTCTGGGCGCTGGACACCATCATGCTGGGAGTGCGCCCCGAGCTCACTAACACCTTCTCCCGCCTCGACCAGGGCGTCCTCGCGTCCATGTCCGACACCCTGCAGCTGTTGCCGTGGGCGCAGCGCTACTTCATCCAGGTCGCGACAGCTGACGAGGCAGCCCGCGCGCATCGGCAGGGCGCCATGGCCGCAGCAGCAATGGGAGCGACGTCCTCTACGCCTTCCACACCATCGTCCACCTTCACCCCCACCAGCTCCACCTCTGCCTCTCCTGCTTCCTCCCCTGCTACTCCGACAGCCACTGCAGCAGCAGTGAAGGGGAAGAAGGGGAAGAAGAAGAGGGGACCGCAGCAGCCTTCCGGTGGCACCGGACGGGCGGTACGCTGCCACAACTGCGGCGGACCTCATCGCTACACTGAGTGTCAGTAGGAGCTGGACTGGGCGAGGATCACCGGCGGTCTTCAGGCAGCCCACGAGGAGCGGATCCGCACTGGAGTAGCAGCCAGTGCCGCAGCGACCTCGGAGGCAGCACCGGCAGTAGATCCTCCGCCATCCGAAGGGAGTACCACGCCGGACCCGAGGGACCAGACCATCGCGGAGCTACGTTGACTGCTGGCACTTCGCTCACAGGGAGGTGGGAGTGTGCTGTCACAGCCGAGTGGTCCAGAGACTGACTGTCCATCTGTGTTTGTGGCAGGTGGTCGTACTTGTGGGGAGGGCTGCGTCAGCTGGTGAGGATGAGTCTGACAGCACAGAGTGGTTGGATGAGTCGCATCGTCGTGCATTGTCCCATTGTCCTGCCACACCTGCTGAGCGTCCAGCAGAGGCAGCATGCTCCGTTGCTCGTACCGTGACCACCACAGGTCGTGAGGCGAGTGGCCACTGGATCATTCACTCAGGGGCCACTCATCACATGACCTGCTACCGTACCGCCTTTGTCGTGCTTGGTCCTGTTGGGTCTGTTCGCTCAGTGCGGACAGGTTCTGGGCAGTCACTAACTGTTCAGGGGATAGGGGTCGTACGGTTCGATGGTCCGTCTGGTCCCGTGTATCTTTCTGACGTGCTTTTCATGCCTGATCTCGAGCTCAGCCTGCTCTTTGTCCGTGCCTGCACGCGGATGGGTCTCTCTGTTCACCACTCCATTGATGATGCCACGATCACTGCACTTGACACTTCCACGGTTGTGTTGCGTGCCTCTGTTGTGGATGACCTGTATCGCATCGTGCGCTGCTCTGCTCTTGACTCTTCCTCTTGCTCATCCGCCCGCGTCTTTGTCACGGGGGTGTTGTCTCCTGACCACCAGCGCTTGTTACATCGGCGCATGTGTCATGTGAGCACGGACACTGTGTCAAGGCTCATTCGTACACAGCCCGCTCTCAGTCTTGACACGACTTCCTTTGAGAAGCCGCCCAAGACCGACTGTCTGTTCTACGCTCAGGGCAAGATGCATCGATGCACCTACCCTGCCTCCGTCACTCGCGCGCAGCGTCCCCTGGAGCTTGTCCACTCGGACCTCCTCGGACCTCTCCCTGTCGAGTCTGTCGCTGACCGTGGTCGGTATGTTCTTACACTCACGGATGACTTCACCCGCATGCGGTGGGTCTACTGCCTCCGCCACAAGAGTGATGCTGCTCTAGCCGTGCGCTTGTGGCTCGTGATGGCCGAGCGTCAGTCTCGTCACTCCCTCCACACCTTCTGCTCTGACCGCGGTGGTGAGTATCTCGGTGAGCTGACCACTCACTTCGCCGAGCTTGGTATCTGTCACCAGCTCTCGGCCCCTGCTACGCCACAGTAGAACGGTGTGTCCGAGCGCTGGAACCGCACCATGGAGGACGCGGTTCGCGCCATGCGCGCTGAGTGCGGTCTCCCGGAGTCCTTTGCCTTCGAGGGCTTCGCGTACATGATGTGGGTCTGGAACCGCCTCCCGCATGGTCCCTTGCCGGACCACGTCACGCCGTATGAGCTGTGGTTTGGTCACCGTGCGGACCTCAGGCTTGCTCGCGTCTGGGGTTCCTTGGCCTGTGTCTGGTACACCGAGGACCAGCAGGGGTCCAAGGTCTCTCCGCGCGGCCGGATGTGTGCTTTCCTCGGTGTCTCCTCGCGCTCCAAAGCGTGGCATTTCTGGGATGCGGTTCGCCACCGCATCGTTGAGTCGCGCGATGCGCTGTTTTTTGAGGCACTGTCTGCCATTCTCACCCAGGCAGCGTCTCACATTCCCACCTGTGAGGCCTCCCGTCGGATGGGGGAGTCTACCCCACAGGGTGAGTCCGTCCGGGGTGCCTCCGGGGTGGGACCGTCGCTGGCCACCATTGACCCGGCCATCATTGCTGTCGGGCCTGTAGTCTCTACCCCTGCCCCGCTTGCGCCAGCCACGACTGTCTCGCCTGCGCCTGCCACGCCTGCCTCACCCGCGCCTACCGCGACTGCCTCGCCCGCGCCTGCCGCGACTGCCTTGCCCACACCTGCAGCGCCTGCTTTGTCCGCACCTGCAGCGCCTGCTTCGCCCGCACCTACAGCGCCTGCTTCGCCCGCACCTGCAGCGCCTGCTTCGCCCGTACCTGCAGCGCCTGCTTCGCCCGCACCTGCAGCGCCTGCTTCGCCTACCGGGGCTGCACCTGCCGCCTCTTCGCCTGCGGCGCCTGCCTCACCCGCGCCCATCGCGACTGTCTCACCCGCGCCTGCCGCGACCATCTTGTCCGTGCCTGTAGCGCCTGTTTCGCCCGCGCCAGCCGCGCCTGTCTCGCCCACGTCTGCAGCGTCTCCAGAGACAACACCTGCCCTTCTTGTGCCAGAACCGTCGGTTAGCTCAGACTCGGGCTACTCCCGTGGACCAGGTGGACGTCTTCGCCCACTGGCCTCACGAGCACCTTCGACTGCGGTTGCGCCACCCAGACGACGCACACGCAGCGTGCACAGTGGTGACCCTAGCACAAAGGCTTTTGGCCTAAGTGTCCAAGGCACCTACACGGAGGTGCACCCAGCTTGTCCCATTGGGCACCAGCTGATCGCTGACGAGCACGAGGCTGCAGAGGCAGCTGTCGCTGACCTAGTTGCGGTCCGTCCGACCCATGAGGCATGTGTCCTCGCCACCCGGAGCTCCCCTTGACGGTCCCTGATCCAGACACGTTAAAGGAGGCTCTCTCAGGAGAGGATGCTGAGCAATGGCGGGCCGCCTGTGAGGACGAGCTCAGGGCCATCCGGGAGCACGGAGTCTTTGAGCTGGTCGACCGTCCTGAGGGACGGAAGGTTGTGCAGGCCAAGTGGGTCTTCCACAAGAAGGTGAAGCCTGACGGCTCACTGGACCGCAATAAGGCCCGCTTGACTGCCAAGGGATTCTCTCAGGTTGAGGGGATCGACTTCACTAACACCTTTGCCCCTGTTGGCCACATGACCATTGCTCGCGCGCTGCTTGGTGTGGTGGCTCACCATGACTGGGAGCTGCACCAGATGGATGTGAACAATGCGTTCCTCCACCGCACCTTGGAGGAGGAGATCTACATGGTCCAGCCACCTGGGTTTGAGGTCCAAGGCAACAAGGTCTGGCGCTTGCGCAAGGCCTTGTATGGCCTGAAGCAGTCGCCCCGGTGCTGGAACCGAGAGATCACTCGCACCCTCACTCAGGCTGAGTACGTCCAGAGTGATGTCGACCCGTCACTTTTCATCCGACGGACAGTCGAGCACCTCACTGCCATTCTGGTGTATGTGGACGATCTCCTGATTGCGTCTCCTTCACTGGAGGCCGTGAAGGAGGCCAAGGCGGTCCTGCAGGCCGCCTACAGGATGAAGGACCTTGGTCCAGTGGCTGTTTTCCTCGGGATGGAGATTGTGCGTGATCGTCGTCAACGGACACTCCTCCTCCATCAGGCACGATATGCACAGGTTGTGGGGGAGCGGTTTGCTGACCTCCTTGGCGCTGTTCCCGCCGCCTCGTCACCCATCACTCCCGACGGGCAGGATGCCCTGAAGGTGACAGACCCAGCCGATGTGGGCAAGCCTGTGGACGTGACCCTGTACTTGCGCAGCATTGGCTCACTGATGTACTTGGCCACGACCACGCGTCCCGACATTGCGTTCGCTGTCAACCTACTCGCACAGTTCAGTCAGTCCCCTCGGGCTCGCGCTCTGCACGCAGCTTTGCGAGTCATCCGATACGTGGTCTCCACACCGTATCACGGTCTCTGCTTTTGGAGACAGTGCTCGGTTGTGGTAGATGGCTACACCGACAGGGACTGGGCATGGAGTCCTGATGGACGCAGCCGCACGGGTTACGTGTTCCTGCTTGGTGGCACCGCTGTGTCTTGGCGCATCGGCAAGCAGGGGTGCATTGCTCGCAGCTCCTCAGAGGCTAAGTATGTTGCTCTGGGCGCTGGCGCCGCTGAGGCGGTGTGGCTGCAGCGGTTGTTCCAGTGTTTGGGTCAGTCCGTGCCTACCATCATCCTCCGATGCGACAACCAGAGTGCTCTCGCGATTGCTGAGAACTCTGGTGTGTTCCACGCACGTACGAAGCACATCGCTGTCGAGTATCATTTCGTGCGCGATCTGGTGGAGCGGCAGTTGATCTCCATCCTCTGGGTGGGCACAGACTTGCAGCGCGCTGACTTCCTGACCAAGGCACTGGCACGTAGGAAGTTCCTCGGGGCTGTTCGTTCCGACAGATTGTGACCCCTGTCCGAGAGTGGGTGATTGTCCGGGTCCCTATTGAGCACTCTGTGTTGCACCGGAACGCATTCTGCACATGTATGGACATGCGTACCATCGGGTCATGGGGGAGTGTTGTGATGTTGTCAGTCATACACAGTTGTACAGTTGGTTGTGACCACTCGGCCGTGTCCATGCTCGTGCAAATCCTTGAGGCGGACCCAGCTGGAGACAGAGTTCCCTGAGGTGATGCTCCACCCGCTGGAGGCAGCCTGGCAGCCTACCCAGTGTACCAGAGGGCTCCCACAACCCACGGACTACGTTTGGAGGTCTTCAAGATTTTCTCGGTGGACAACCCTGCCAGGCTGGTTCACATGTTTGTTTTCTTACACTCTCTGGCTGTTCCCGGACGTAGGCGTATGACCATTCGTTGTGTCTGTCTTTTCGTTGTGCATCCGTAGGATCAGACGACGCTCCGTTTGGACGCTTGTGCGCAGAGTTATGGCCAAAACAGTGATTTTGGGCCGGTTCAGGTTTGACAGGCACCGCCGTGTGCGCCACCCGCCGTGAGCCACGGCGGCTATTCATGCTGTGGACCTGTCATTTGTTATCTCTCTCTGCATTTACTTGAGTTGAAGCTTGAGATACAAGTGCACGTGTCGCTCCCTACCCTTGCTGTCCCTTGCATGACCTGTGTGTCAACCAGCCAGACCCGTGCTGTTAGGCTAGCAAGCAGAAAGGCTAGGAAGCTTCCTGGAATCTTCTCATACCCTTGACTGTCGTAGTGAACATCACGGTCTGGCGACGCGATGGGCTGTTTTTGTAATAGCACGAATGCCCATTGGGAAAGATTAGGGACTCGTGTCCGTCTTGAACGTAACACGCATGTGGTTCACTAGGATGAGGTGCGGGACACAAGACGATTCGGGATTTTAGGAGTAATGGATAACTTGTACTATGTAGTAAGTGTACTTCGATGATAGAGCACATACATCCAATGTCGAGAATGACAATGAGGCAAAAGTCAGGTCATTGGCATTTGAGCCAAGCGGCGCGTGCGAGGTCGTGCAAGGACTGGTGGATTTGAGAATCCCCACCAAGAATCCGAGCGTCTTCATGAAGTCAACTGAACGATATAAAAACATCAATGTGGTTCACGACACTTATGTTGGACCATTCTAGAAAGTAGTCGAAAACTTCTCGAACTAGACACCGGAGGTCGCGGTAGTTAGTCAAAATGCCCTTGACTGAACGTTGAAAAATGTTGGATTCGCCGCCTGGTGGGCCATGAATGTAAGAACAAAATTGCCAACTCACAAATTTTAGGGACTCCTGTACATCAGGGACGTAACATTGCCCCCCCTTCTTGTTGCGACGCCCCGGCGCGTTGGCAGACGGAAACGAAAGATGACGAAAATAGTCGTCAATCAGATGATCGACGTCTCGGAGTGCGTCCTACGCCTCCTCGCTGTCATGAGCGACGTCGTAGCCATGCCTTGACTAGACACTCTATCATTTTTTTACAATGTCAATACCTGATGATATCTTCCATTACGTAATCTGTATCCATTGAGAAACCGCTAGGAAGCTTCATAGCCTTGCTGTTGCTGATGTGGCGACACTATCTTGACAGCTCGTGCACGAGCAAGCAAGCAGGTGCAAGAAGCAACAAGGGTTCGGCTAGGGTGACGCGCAAAGTCTCATAAGCTCCAAGAGCTTAGTAATGCAAGGAGAGTTGACAACTGACAACCACTCGGCAGAAATACTTGCCGTGGCCCACAGCTGTTGATGCACGTGGTAGTATCATTTTGTCCCAAAACCAGTCCAATACCACTCTTTTGACCGTAACTCCATGCACAGGCAGATGAACGCAATACCTTCCGAACCTAGAGATGCAAAATCTCAAGCCGGACGCAATAATTGTCACACACACAAGTCTACCAAAGATTACTCAACAAACCATACAAAACATGCAGATCGGGCTCGAGAGCCAGTTCACCGATGGAACTCCAGCGACTGTAGAAAAACTGCATAGCACGTTGGGAAGTGTTGGTTTGTGTGGCTTCCACAAGTCATGACTGACACCGATGGATTACCCATAAACCCACATTGGTGGTATATGGTAGAGGAGGGCGTGATGACACAGCGGGCCTCAAGAGTGTCCTCAGACTTCTCCATCATCTAAGACAGCGCCAGCAAGACCCAGTCGATGCGTTCTGGCAACTCTGTGGGCTTGTTGGGAGCTAGGAGAGTTTTCTTGGTGGGTTGCGACCCACGCACTCTCTAGACTGTACCGGTGCGACAAGGAGACCCGGTGGTTGTAGTACTGCTTCCGATGGCCGGAAAGCCGTGCGTGATGGCTGGACGCTGATTCCGAGATTTTCTAGCACTGCTCATGTTTTCTCTGTGGTCAAGACGCGGGCACTTGGAGAGCTGTTCCGATGCCTCGAGGAGACCACCATTGATTTTCATCATAGTGTACGTAGTGTGTTCTCCCTGCTGACTCATTTGGGTTCAGCGGGGGTGACGGGGCCCAGTGTGGCTAGCTGTCGGTGCCCCTACATAAGCCCGCTAGGGGCTCATTTGTACTCTCTCCTTGTTCTTTCATGTTATGCGTTCCACACTTAGCCAATTTTTTTTGTCTTGCATTACACTCACACACAGAGCTGGTCTTCGTGTTTGCATGGGCATGCATGCCGTAATTTATTTCTTACTTGGTATCAGAGCCCAGGGGGGCGGGTGAGCAACAGAAGTAGTAGTAGTAGTAAGTGAAACACAAAGAGAATGCGCCACGTGGCGCCACGCCGGCAATAGCATGAGGGAGCGCAAAGCAACTGCAAGTGAACCCCACAAGGGCGATGAGCCGCACACAGTAACATTAGCGAATGCGATGGCAAGAGCAGTAGCAGCAGCACATGTAGCACCCGCGGCAACTACGGTGCCACAGAGTAGGAGTAGTGGCGGCGGAGCAGCCGCTCACAACAACAGCAGCAGTGGTGGTAGTAGTAGTGGCGGCAGTAGTAGCAGCGGCCAGCGCTAGCATTTGTAGCAGCTGCATAGGCGGCAGTAGTAGTAGTAGTAGCAGTAGGCGCTATGCCGCGTAGCAGCAGCAGCAACAACAGTTGCAGCAGCGCATCAGCCGCTATAGCAGCGGCATCAACAGTTGTAGCACATAGCAGTAGGAGAAGCACCAGCCACTACAGCAGTGACGGTAGCAACAGCAACGTGCAGCAGTAGCAACAGCGGTAATGGCAGCAAGCAAAAGCGGCGGCAATAGCAAGCAGCAGCGGCGACAGCAGCAAGCAGAAGCAACAACGGCGGCGCCCAGCAGCACGCATCAGCGGTGGCAGCAGCAAGCAGCAGTAACAGCTACTGTTGTGCAGAGCAGCAACAACAGTAGTAGTAAAAGCAGTAGTAGCAGTAGCAACTGCAGTAGCTGCACATGCTGTTGCCGCTGTTGCTATCGAAGCAAGAAGGGCCTTGCAACCCTCCTCTTAGGGTCCCCGCCCCCTTGGAGGGGCCCCCTTGAACCCCATCAGTGGGGCCCCTCGGAGGGAGCCCATCGGCCCCGTTTGCCCCCCCTTTCTTGAGGGCGGCCTCGGAGAGCCCCATCGAGCTCCTCCGAGGGGCCCCTCAGAAGGGCTCGTCGATCCCGTCGGCCGAAGGACGGAGAGAGGGACAGATCCCCCTCCTTCTCACTCTCTCACTCACTCACTCACTCACTTGCTTTCTTGTTTTCTTTCTTTCTTAGCGATCGAGCAAGGAGTGAGGGAGGGCAACCTGAAATCGCCCCTCCTTTTTTATCCCCCCCCCCTAAATCCTGACCTGACCCCTTTCTAGGGGGCACTCATGAACCCCATGACAAGCAAACCCGGGGTGAGCAGAGAAAAAGAAGATTTTTTTGTGTCGTGCCATACAACAGCCTGACATCACACCGATACCTGCAGTAGCAGCAACCACTACAGCAACAACAGTTTTCGTAGCAGCACTAGTGGCGGTTGTAGCAGCATTTGTAGCGGAGTGTGCTGTTAGTGGCGATCTCTGTTTTGAGATGCGTGGTGGACCGGCGTCTCCCAAAGGGCTCGTGGATTGGTGCACGCAGTTCACTCCATGAAATCAACTATGGATTCGAGTCTGTGCATCTCCAGGGGCTGGGTCGTCTACCACTTGGAGGGGCAGCTACACGTGTAGCCGCCACCCCTTTTGTTCTTGGAGCAATCTTTGCTCCATTAGTGGTAGCAGAATTAGTAGCTACGGCTAGTCAGACTCCATTTCCGGGCGTATAGTGGTGGTGCAGCTCGTCCCGTCTGGTCACATTTGCTGACCCCGACGGCGTGACCTCCGGGAGTGACGGTACCTAGTAGTCTCATTCTCTCCCGCCGCTTGGTGTTTGCCACTGGGAGTAGGTGCCCTTGGCACCTATCCATTGTCTAGTGCACGAGATGAGTATGCAGACATTTGAGCAGGTGCCTCGTGCGTTCGCCTGCTATTACTATGGTGATGGACGTCATGGTTGGCGTTGCTAATGGATGCGCCCTCGTGGCTAAAATCCACTTTGGCTTCAGCCTCGTCCGAGCCTGCGGCCTCCACAACAAACGGATCTGTCAGCGTTGGTAGATCCCCTAGATGGACCTCTCGCGACCATATTCACCGAGATCCACGGCCTAAGGCAGATTGTGCAGCGGCTTTGTGGCCTCTTTGTCACCGAGCGTGCTTCTTCTACTAGTTCGTCGACGGCCTCTTTGATCACATCTCCTTCATCCTCTCCTCCTTCCTCATTTGATGGTGTCCATTCAGCTCCACCTACCGGCCAGTCCCAGGTTGCCACCATCCTTTTGATCCTCCACTCTCTTGTGACCACAACGCCACCGCGCGGTGACATGCCTTCATGTAGTCATTCTAGTCGTGTGTCATCGTGGCGATGGCGTGAGCACTCCGCACGCCGTGCTCGCGCTGGTTTTTATACATCCTCCACCTCCTCGGCCTCCATTGCTGTACTTGTCGAGGGGGAGTGTGGTCAACGCGCATTGCCTATTGTGACCGTAGCGACAGGATCCTCACTCACGCCGGGCCGTGGTGCCTTAGTGTCAACTCAGGCAGATTCTAACGATACAGCGACAACACATGACGTGGAGTCTGATCCCGATATGGCTTTCATGGTGGAGACTTGCAAGTCATCGAGCTCGACTTCCACGTCCGGGCTAGATCCTGATCTTCCCCAACAGTAGGTTACATCATGAAGAGCGTAGACACCACATCCTTAGGCGGTGCCACTCGCGGCTCTGACCGGTGGCGGCTTGGCGGTGGCACAGGAGTCCCGTACATATCAGGATGCGTCTACCGGACTTTTGGGGGAGAGTGCACAGCAGACTCACACCAGTCCAGCGGAAGTTGGAGTGCTTCGGACGTGCATGTCATCGAGGTGGACATCTACGTTGGCACAGGAGCAGGATGTTGTGCAGCAGCAGGTTGCATCAGGAGGAGTGCAAGTCTCGTGTGCTTGGGCGGTGCCACTCGCGACTGTGATCGGTAGCGGCACGGCGGTGGCAGAGGAGTATCATGCGGATCGGGATGTCCCAAACGGATTTTGGGGGGCGTTGGCGCACGAGACTCACACCAGCCCGGCAGCGGTCGCAGTGCATGACCACAGTCGGCCGACTGGTCTTTTAGAGGTTGAGGCATTCTTGAGAGCAGCAGTTCTGAGAGATGTCAGTGAGACATGTGCTGCAGTAGACACAGCAGGCTCCACCGTGTCATCTGTGTTATCCGAGGACCAGCTTCAACGTGAGGAGTCGCCCATGTTCCCAGAGTCTACGGGTTCCTATACACACGATGGAGCAACGACATACATGATGGAGTCAGATGGTGGTCCTCACTCCATTATCAAGCAGGTGGCAGCGAACAGCCTTCCCGGCGAGATGCTACGTGAGCGCTAGCTACGCTTACTGGTTGCCTTGACAGGCATTGTTGACTCGGAGTCTAGCACACCTTTTTTCACTACGGCGGCATTCAAGGGCAATGGAGCATTTTCGCACATGCAGATGGAGTCACCTCGTCAGAAGGAGCTGATTTTTTCCCTCTCGTGCTCACCTGTTGGTGACCATGCTGATCACATTGACGCTGAGATTGGCAGTACCTGCATGGACGACATTTCCACATGCTCTACGGACTATGACAAATCCTCCTCATCCTTCTCTCTTGGCATGCGACCACTTATTCCTCCTCATATGAAAGACACAAGCTGTAGTGTGGATGCGACACCTGTAGCTGCATCCAATGTTCCAACGTCTCAGTACATTCCAAGCTTGGTCGACCCCCAGGAGGTCACAGTAGTACCGGCTGCATCGTGTTCAGCAGATGGAGGTGTATTCACGAGTTCTACAATCTGCATGTGCAGCATCCAGTGAGTCAGAGTTTATCCTACACGAGGCAGACATGGGCCACCTCCACATGTCCGAGGCAGATTACGCTGAACTGCAAGAGTGTGTAGTGATGCTGTAGCGGGAGGTGATGGCAGCGAGTGAGCGATTCTCAGAGGAGGGGAGCACCAGTGCTATCAGCATGAGATTTTCACTACCAGTATCTCACACACCCATACTCATGGAGGATCCTGTAGCAAATCCGAATATGACATTTGATGCAGACACTACCGAAGGAGAGATGAGCGTCCCTTCAGTTTCTGCCATCATCGTTCCTATCGACTCCGTCATCGTTCCTCCTTCTATTGGTACCATCACACACCTCCATCCACCCCTCTCAGCTACTCCGTCATCACCTTCGTCCATGGGTGGTGATCCGGTTTGTCGCTCTAGCCCTCCTCTTCTGGCGGTACACCCCTGTGCCTCAGAGTACTCTCTCCCGCCTTGGAGGCCAACTCTGCCACTTCATCCATACTCGTGTCCTAATCGCCCATTCCCTTTCTTCCAGCATACACAGATACATCACGTTAGAGCGGAGAGAGGAGAGACTATGAGTTGGGACCCTTGGCAGTCACGCGAGGACTGGTACACTCCAGGTGATGGAGCGGCGGCATAAGGAGTCGTAACCGGAGAGACCACTTCATCTTTGAGACTAGGAGCTGACTCATACATGACAGGGGGAGCTATCTCTACATGATGGACAGACCGCATGATTCCTTGTCTAGGATCTGTTCAGCTACGGCATCAGTATCTCCATCGAGGACATTGTCGCCAGGTTCATCTGCCCAGGGGGAGTGTTGTGCGGACCTCAACCTGATGCGCCGTCACGGGAGATGCATTGCGAGGGGTCCATGCTCTGCTTTGAGCATACTAAAGCAGTCATGGTGTGACTCATGCCACGTTCCAATGTAATGAGGAGACCATGTGATCATGTGTCTTGCTGTATGGTCGTACTGCGTGTTGCATGTGCATGCTAGCTGGTTTGCTCATAGTG
The DNA here is from genome assembly GCA_023375785.1 of Penium margaritaceum. Lineage (NCBI taxonomy): Eukaryota > Viridiplantae > Streptophyta > Zygnematophyceae > Desmidiales > Peniaceae > Penium > Penium margaritaceum. Next base: position 22,921 of record SZWC01007646.1, on the reverse strand, counting down.
GTCAAGACCCGGACACATGGTGACTTGCACCCGTGTTACGAGGAGACCCCCCCATGATCCTGTGTGTTGATTGATGGTGTTATTGTGGTCGGCATACAGACATCTGTTGGATTGCTCGCTGTGGTCGAGACCTAGGCACTGGTATCGCCCGTGTCACGAGGAGACCCTCTTGCCGTCTGACATGTGTGTGATGTACATTGCACTGGTTTGTGTGCGTGTGCATGACTCCTCTCATGGTCTAGACCCGGACACTTGGTATGATGTGCCAGTGTTGTGAGGAGACCTTAGATGGGCAACACATGTGTGTGGTTGACCGGTGTACACCGTAGTTTTGCATACGCTGTTGTTCAGTACCGTAGTTTATTTGTGTGTTCTGGCGTTGACGACTATGTCAGCCAGGGGGAGTGTTGGTTTGTGTGGCTTCCACCCGTCACGACCAACGCCGATGGATTACCCATATACCCACATTGGTGGTATATGGTAGAGGAGGGCGTGACGACACGAGGGGCCTCCGGAGTGTCCAGAGACTTCTCCAACATCTACGACAGTGCCTGTGAGACGCGGTCGATGCGTTCTGGCAACCCTGTGGACTTGTCTTGAGCTAGGAGATTTTTCTCGGTGGGTTAAGACCCGCGCACCAGGTGGACTGTACCGGTGCGACAAGGAGACCCGGTGGCAAAAGTAGTGCTTCCGACGATCGGAAAGCCGTGCGTGATGTCTGGACGCTAATTCCAAGATTTTCTAGCATTGCTCGTATCTTCTCCGTGGTCGAGACCCGGGCACTCGGAGAGTTGTTCCAGTGCCTCGAGGAGACCACCGTTGATTGTTATCGTGGTGTACGCAGTGTGTTCTCCCCGCTGACTCGTTTGGGTTCAGCGGGGGTGACGGAGCCCGGTGCGGCTAGCTGCCGGTGCCCCTACATAAGCCCGCGAGGGGCTCATTTGTACTCTGTCCTTGTTCTTTCATGTTATGCGTTCCAGACTTGGCCAAGATTTTGCCGTATTGCATTGCATTCATACACAGAGCTTGTGTTCATGTTTGCATGGGCCTGCATGCCCTAATTTATTTCCAACTGCAAGGTAACGGGATGTCGTGGCAGTCATCTTGTAGTTGCTGGTGGGTGGAGCTACCACACGTCCGTGGTCTGGCACCATCTGAGTCCGTATCAAGGATCTACACGAGCATGGACACGGCCGAGTGGTCACTGAAAGCTGTACATATAGACAGGACGACTCACATCTCCACACTCCTCCATGACCCGATGGTGCGCATGTCCATACACGTGCAGAACTGTCACAAGTGCACAATGAGATGGTCAACGGTCGATGTTCACACATCCCACTCTCAGCCACTCTCAAACAAGGGACGAAACCTGACAGAGTGAATGGCCATCATGAACTTTCCGCACGTCAGTGCCTTGATTAAGAAGATAGCGTGGTGCATGTGCGTGTCGACCCAGGTGATGGAGATCATGTGTCGTTTTACAAGATCACTCTCAAAAGTGATGCTCAAGAGTAATGTGCTTTGTGTGTGCATGAAACACACAAGAGTTCTTGGCAACGGCAAGATCACTCTGATGTTCAAAACGCAAAAAGACACAAGGCACAAACTTTCGCAACTCACGAAACAGACGCTTCAGCCATACCGCCTCAGTAGCCATTAATCCGTGTGCCATATCCTACTCCTCTGTGTGTCCTTGGGTGCGCAGGACATGGTGATCCCGAGACGGGTGGCGACACACACTGAGATCACATGCTCTTGAGCGGACATCTCATGTCATCATTCTCAAGTCGCGTGACCTCCCTCGGCTTGATCCCATGTCCTCCACTCTCATCGGCCCTGAAGACCTGTTTCAGCATCTTAACCTCCTTATAATGTTGTGCTGTAGGCCCAGTTGAATTTCTGTTGATGCATGGTGCCTTCTATGCTACTCGATGAACATGAGACTGTCCAGGTTCACATTAGGTCAATTTTTGTTGGTGGGATCCTAGGACTGGGAAAATACTTGGAGGGTTTTTTAGCGAACCAGGTGGATGGGTTGGCTCTTGCTGTGCGAAGAAAACCAGCGCGGCCGGCAAGCTTTGCTCGCCGACCGCGCCGAGCGAAGCACGTCTAGCGTGCTTCGCCCCTCCCCTCTCTTACCTGTTCGATCCTAGGACTTAGGTTGTGGCCGAAACCCGTGCGCCATGGAAACTTGGAGCTAGATCACTCTGTAGTAAACCATTTCATCTAATTCAAGTTGCATTTGAAAGCTGGTTCAACTCTCATGGTATCAGAGCCTAGGCGTTGGGCTTCGCTTGCAGGGGCCGACAGATCCAGGGGCGCAAAGTTTGCAGCCACGACGAAGGGCAGTTTGGGGGGTCTAGAAACCAGCCCAGGCCCAGTGTGTAGGTGGGGCTGCGAGCCACAGCCATCTTAAGATGGCGGAAGTACAAGGGAGCAACGCAACTCGCGACGAAGGTGATGGCCGCCCGAGGGATGACGAAGGCCGGTCCGCCGGTGGACAAGGAGCCATGTCCGCGCGAGTGACATGGCAAGACATAGACCGGCTTGGTTTTCACCGCAATCTCATGCCACCCATGCTTGGAACCTGGGAGTTCATCACATGGAATGAACTCTTCCTCTCGTGGGCAAAGGAGCATGGGTTTGAGGACTGCTACCTCGAACCCCCCACCATGAGTATGAGCGACCGGACACTCCTCGTTGCCTACAACACCCTCGTGCGGGCTCTTCCGGACCCGCAAGGATACGCCTTGTGACAGTTTCATCAAGGGGGGTGCCGCGCGACCGTACAAAGCATGGCAGCACCTCCTCAAGCGCCAGGAAGAGCAGGGAATGGCGCTGCTCGTCACCCTCCGAGACAACTTAAACACTCTTTACCCCAAACCAGGAGCTTCAGTGTCAGAGTACTGGGACGAGGCGATGGACTTGCGTCGTCGCATCGTGGGGTTGGGGGCGTCTTGCGCTGTGTCTGAATGGCTGGACACAGTGCTTCTTCACCTTGGAGAGGCATACAAGGAATTCCGTCGTGACTTTTTCCGTCGCACACCCGTTGCTGAGGTGGAGAAAATCGACCTGGAAGTAGTCTACAGGCAGCTTCGCAGTTACGAGGACATCCTCAAGGGAGAACAACGCGAGTTGAACGCACCTGCTCCAACAGCCTACACCCATCAGTCTGCTGCGGCAGCAGTCGCGTAGGCATATGCCAACACTGCGCAGAGCTGGAGCTCTGGAGGTTGTCAGTCCCAGAGCGGAGGAGGACAAGGTCGCAGCCGTGGACGCAACTCTGGAGGCCGCACCTGCAGCTATTGTGGTCAGGCTGACAACTTCTGGCACTCGTGTCCCAGTCTTCAGCGTCGGATGCTGGAGCAGCAGCAGCGACAACAGTAGCCACAGCACATCCCGCAGCAGCACCAGCAGCAACAACGGCAGTGGTTGCAGCCGCAGATGCAGGTCTAGCACCTTTGTATCTTCATAGTGGCTATGTGGCACCTCCTCGCATGCACCCACCAGTCACAGCACTGACCTATCATCTGCCACCGCAGCCGCCGGCCGCGCAGATGTTCCCATCGGTGCCACAGCTCTTTGCAGCACCACCGCTCTTTGCAGTACCACCATATCCAGGGGCGTACGCGCCTGCCCCCGTGCTTGCAGAGACGGCCTCGTCTCCAGCTTGGGCGGTACGCGCATGGGAGCAGACAGGTGCTGCACCCTCAGCTGGAGGGATCTCACCAGAGTCGGCATGGCCAGG
>SZWC01007645.1:94467-110334 GCA_023375785.1 Penium margaritaceum | reverse complement strand
AAAAATAAACAGTTCGAAAATGTGGGGCAGGGAAGATCCTGTAGATAACAGTTCTGGGCTGAAAAAAATGGAAAAAAAAAATGGAAACAATTTGAACATGAAGAAAAAAATGCATACTGTATGTAATGGCTTATTATCTCTATTATTGTATGCATTACTGCGCCACACGTGATACGCAAATCTGATCTTAGATTCAGATTGGCGTTTGTCTCCTGAACAGAGAACATTCCATGTTCCAGAGAACCCATGTTCCATTAGTGTCTTGGCCACCGCCTTAGTTTTCTTTTCGATGTTAGGCAACACGTACCTCACATAGAGCGGAGATAGAGTTGATGGAGGAGATACGCTGCGCGAGGAAAGCGTTGGCAGCCAGCTTGGACAGCTCAGCAGACCTGCACAGAGCACGTTGCGACAAATCCTTCTCAGCAGCATGAGATGCTGGCAGGATTTGAGCAGTCACCTCTCGAAGAACAGAAAATGAATCGACTGGAGTAATGCAACAGCGTATTGTAGAGGGTTCAGCCAGAGCCATCCACGGACCAGAGGTTGGTGGTGATGATGTTCTCTTCCGGAACCCAGTTTGCATAGACAGCCTTCAGGGCGGCAATGGCCTTCAGGCCTGCCTCGGTCTGACGACCACCTGAAATTTATGGCAAAACGGACGGAAGGCATGGTTACAAAAAGCGAAGGTAGCGAGCAGAATAAAGGGACATTGAATTCCTATGGATCCTCACCAATGAGAACGCGATCAGGCAACTTCAGATCTTCGATGGCAGTCCCTTCGGCCAGAAACTCCGGGTTCGAAAGAATCTGCAGAAGCTCCGGCAAAATCAGTTCTGCATATCTAGTGTCTGATGCTCCAGAGTGCTGTCAGGTGTAGACGTCCCGTGTGCCTACCTCGTACTTCACTCCACTTTTGGTGTGAGTCAGGATCTTCTCAATGGCCTCTGCAGTCTTGACAGGGACTGTCGACTTCTCCACAACCTGCAAAACAGCCATGAACTCTTTTTCTAATCCCCTCTGAAGACGTAGGTAGACGGAGAGTTGCAGGGAAGAAGGGAGGTTGTCTTACGATCTTGTCGGTCGTGCACACATCAGCGATCATGCGAGCGGCGCTCTCCCAGTACGTCAGATCGGCAGCCTTGCCCGCTCCCAGGCCCTGCAGGCCGTTGGCACAGGACACGTTGTGAAGAACACATGAGTATTTATCTTCAGAGAGACTAGATTCGATGTTTTCCGCCCGACGAATCGTCCTTCACTACATTCAGCGTCTATTACTGCCGTAGAAGCTTAGGGAAAATGAGTTTCGGTGGATAGACCTGGTACAAGAGGTTTTCAGTAGCTTCCACTCTCCATGCACTCCCCCGAGGATGTTAAGAGAAAAGGGGGACTGGATCCACACGTACCCTGGTCTTCGTGGGCGTGTTTACGGAGACAAAGATGATGTCAGCCAGTGCGACATATTTCTGTACTTCCGTGCTGAAGAAGAGGTTCTTTCCCCTGCAGGACTTCACCTGCATTGCGAACACACTGCTAGTTAAGACTGGTTGGACACATCGACCTGGGAACTCCAGGCTCTGGCGGATCTGTTGTTTGGGATGAAGGTGCAAAGGGGCCAAGCTGTTCGTACCACTTCGTCAAGGCCGGGCTCATAGATGGGCAGTTTCTCGCTGTTCCACGCGTCAATGCGAGGCTTACTAATGTCGAGCACATAGACCTGCAGGACGAAAGATAGGTACTGAGACCTGNGCTTGAGATTCAGGTGGCCTAGACTACGCAGTGCAAAGCCCAGGGATTTGTATCGGCAATGGACGAGGGACGCCACGGGCAGCTGGTGAACGCACGAGCCAGCACAAACTTCCCTGCGGCGCGATTGAAATTTCTCCCCAAACCATAACGATTTCTTGCCGAGATTGATGATGAAAAGGGTGGTTGCAGTTCGTTGACTGCGTGCTTGCAAACGAGTCCGTGACAGCACCGCACCACCTTGCTCGGGAGAGAGACACCTTGCGAACCCCTCGGCAGACTATTTGGCCAGCCTTTTGCATGCTGAAATGTTGCTGAAGATGTCTAGGATAAACTTTCCACGCACGTGGCAGCGGGGAGGCACCCAATGCGGTAGTTGCGCTTCGCCACGGGTTTGAAAGCCTCCCGCATCACTGGAGCAGGTGGCAAAAGTGATCAGGTTTCCGACGAGGGGAGGGAAGTGACTCCGACTGTCGCAAATGTGCACATCTCTAAGGGGGGTGAGAAGGCGATTTCGCATGGGGTCGCTCTCGCAACCACTGCATCGATCGAGCCCCGATCGACCGTCGCTCAGCTGCCAAAGACCTGATCGGATCGTCCATTGTGAACGCTGGGGCGTCTCCCGCCTAGGCACAACCAGGTCGTAACGGCAGCCGTCCAGTTCGCCGTGCGATTCGACCCGTAAGCCATCGTTTCGCAAAGGACTCCTGAATTGCGATACCCCCACCTGCGGGTGCCGACTTCGTGACTAAGAAAGTGTCGCCAAAGCGGAGAGATTGAACGGACCACGCGCAAGCTGACATTTCGCCAAGTCCCTTCAGTAGAAAGTCCGTCGGGATGGGATCCCGCTCTCGTTGTAATTTAATGGGGGAAAACATCCGAGCTAGACTGTACACGCCACACACCCACTAGGAAGGACGAGCAAAAATCTCAATAAAGGCAGGTGTCTGTTTCCACAGCGCATGTTTCAACGATTTCAGCGAATTATTCTGAATTATTTTCTATATCTGTTTTGAGCATCATCAATTCCAGCGACTACCACCCATGTAGTTGTCTATTCAATATGCAGATCAAAAGGTTGATCCAAGAAAAGTGAAAAAGATAAAATAAACCATAACAGGATTAACAGGATACCATATCATTCCATAAAAATTCATATCGATGATCTATTAAAAAAACTGTCGAAAAAAGAGGAACTCGCACCTAATCATGCTCAAAACATGAACATCTGCACATGAATTGCTAAATGCGTTATAAGAAAAATTTTAAAGATGATTTAATTGTTTTATCTTATATTCAAGTGGGTTTTCAATGAAACAATTCTTTTTTAATGGATTATTTGTTATTGGGAACTGTTGCCGCACAACCACTATAGTCGCAACTAATGTTTACCATACCAAATCTACACAGAAAAAAAAAATATGAGGTGGCCAATCTGGCATAAAATTCACTATAACTTCCACCAAAAGCAAATAATACTTCTGAGGGCCTGTTGAAAGCTAATACTTCGGATGTCCACCAAGTAAAAACTTGTATGTGGAGCAGTTCAATGCTCAACATACCCACTTTCTACACCGGCCAGAGCAACATGAAAGCATCAAAACAGGATCCCATTCTTGGCTCGCATTGCAACGACATCGTGGCAGATGACATTGCTTCAAGACCACACGCTGATGACTATCCACTTTGACTTGGGGAGATTGAGATTGTGGTCATCCATTGGTCTAGTGCATACGTGACTAAGTCCACTGTCCAACGATTGAGCGTCGCTCATTTGCATGTATCAAGCACCATCCACCCCATGCAAATGTTGTGCGCACGTGAAGTTTGCGACGTCGATCGCAAAAACCATTATTAAACCCTAATGTCCCACGTTGAACACCTTACCGAAGTCAAACCTTTATTCTCCCCACGTTTTCCCACAATCCATTGTTTAGAAGTGGGTTCGTGCGCCAACATTGGCGACCAGTTCACATCAATTGCCGCGCATGGTGTGCCTTGCCACATATCTCCACTAACACGCGACGCAAGAGCATGTCAAACTAATCGTTTCCATGTAGTTCACCGATTCAACATAAGGGTACGTAATGCAAATGCCTTCCCGATTGAACGTCGTGCAACACTTGAAATGTGGACGTCGATGTCTATTGCATCATTTCAGCTACTACTAGTTAACTTATGAACATGGCTACCGACGACGATAAGAGTGAGGTTCCAAATGGGCCGCGCCGATGGCACCAACTGGGTGCCTGGAGTGGAGAGGAGGCCTTGCGGACATCGGCCATGTTGGATCCGCGGGAAGCTGCAGTTGCCACGGCCACCATAAAGGAAGAATGGGAGGACTAGGTAACGCAAAATGGGATGCCATCATGGACATCCACATCTCCTGAATTGATGACCATGGTTAGGATGGTGAACACGTGTTTTCCCCCTCCGCATCTGCCTAACACTTCTAATCCGTGGGAGCCCTGGCTGTACACGAATCCTTCCACAAGCCCTTAGTGTGGTAGATTGTGGACATGTGTAGTAACTATCCACAAATTCATTCATCATATGTCCACTAAAATCCCATGATTCTAACCCCTAGTGTGGCAAATAGTGGGCATGTGTAGTATTTATCCACGAATTCATTCATGATATGTCCACCGAATTCCTATCCTTACAACCCTTAGTATGGCATATAGTGGGTATGTGTAATGTTTATCCACGAATTCATTCATGATGTGTTCACAACATTCCTACCCTTCCAACCCTTATTGTGGCAGATCGTTGGCATGTGTATTTTTCATCCATGACTTCATCCATGATGTGTCCACTTATACCCATTATCATTGAATAATGGGTATGTGTGTGTGTGTGTGTGTTTTCCCTCGCCAAGTGTTGTCCTATTTGGATGCTGAAACATACATCAACTTCTCCATGTGCCGTGTGCATTTCCCTCTATAATCACCACCACCATGTTAGTACCCACAGTCTCAACTGCTACAATGCTATTGACACACACTTAGTTTGAATTAAACAATGTGTGGCCAGAGAGCAGCTGGGAGTTCCTAAGGACAACGATACGGTTCGACCACAACTTGTTTCATGAGATTTGGTGCATGTATATAGTCGCTAGGATTGGGTAAGCGCAGCCATGGATTGCTGGAACCGTAAAAAAGTACAAGTCCCAGGTACGAGGAAGCGAGAGTCCTAGCGGGTGAGTCTCGTTAGACGAGCTCACCCGTCGGCCGACAAGGGAAGCTTGCCGGCGCTCACAAAACCTGCGTGCGAAATGCTTCGCACAGCCCCTAATTTGGCTCTAGGCTGAGTTTAAGTTCAAGCATGGTCTAGGCCTGTGTGCGATACACCTGTTCCATGTTTGGGACTATTCTAGGGCCAGTTCCACAAGTAGCATCATATGTCATGACAAGAATCAGAGACTAAACAAGGTAAGCAGAGCAAAAGCCCAGGCCGCCTCATGAAGCTGGAGCAATGTTGAAGCAGGAGGGAGTCGAGCACAGGAGAGCTAGTGTGGAAGCGTGGGGTGCTCGCTCGCCGGTGGCGCACGCACTCACTGTGCGTCACATCCACTCTCTGAGTCAGCATGCCCCGCACACTCATGGACACAACAGTGTCGCAAATATATACAGAGGAGATTTAACACACCCCCTTGGTCGTGAGTGCGTAGGGTGTGTAGCCAATATGATGCAGTCGGAGCTGAAGTGCAGAGGAGGGGAGGGCTTTGGTGAGGAAATCTGCCAGCTGTTTATCATCACGAATGCGAAGGAGTTGCACTGCACCGGCTTCAACTGCTTCTCGCACAAAATGGTGTTCTACGCCGATGTGCTTTTTGCGTGGGTACAACACACCATCATTCTCGGCAATGCGGCATGCGGCAGAGCTGTCGCTATGCAGAGGCACATCACATGTAGTCAAACCCAACTCTTCAAGCAATCGTGCCAACCAAATGCCCTCACACGCTGCTTCACCCAGAGCCATGTATTCTGCCTCAGCCACACTGCGTGCCACACACGAGTGTTTTGCACTATGCCATGACACAGCGGTGCCCCACATGCGAAACACATATCCACCACGACTATAGGCTTTACCATCACGTGCATAGTCAATGTCACAAAACCCATCCAACATGGGACTTGACGAGGGAGCAAAGACCAAACCAAAGCCAGTACTTTCTAGCACGTAGTGCAGCAATTTAATCAATGCTTTCAGATCCGTGGTGCATGGTTGCTCGCCGAACTGAGCTAGCACGTTGACTGCACGAGATGTATCCGGGCGTGTGGTGGATGCAAGGTAAGAGAGACTGCCTGTGATCTGTCGGTATAGGGTAGGGTCACAATCTGGTCCATTGCCGGTGGTGCGCATGTCCAGAAGGTGGGCATACACATCGGGGCTCATGGGTGACTGCTGCAATGGGAGATGCTTCACCAGATGGTGGACGAGTGTAGTGAGATGTGCCAAAAACTGTCCTTGATGAAATGTGAGAGTGCGTGCAGTCCTGTCTTTGGCGATGGTCATTCCCAAGAAAATACTGGCTTCCCCCAAGTCAGTTATGATGTAGTGCTGAGTGAGCAGTTCCTTTGTGCGTGTGATGAGTGAGAGAGATGGGGACAGGATCAAAAGGTCATCAACATAGACCAAGAGCACTACTGGCACACCTGTGTCTGAGCACATGAAGCAAGATGGATCACACACACTTTGGATGAAGCCACCCGTCTCTAGGGTGCTGCTGATCTCTTTGTTCCGGCACGTAGGTGCCTGATTGAGCCCGTAGAGGGTCTTCAGCAACAACCACACGCGTTCAGTGCCGTCCTCAAAGCCTTTTGGTTGTGTCACATACAACTCCTTCTCTAGAGGATCGTTGAGGAAGGCATTTTTCACACCCATTTGAAGAATTTCCCAGTCTTCATGTGCAGCTACAGCTAGCAATGCACGACTAGTGCTATACTTCTTGAATGGAGCATATGTGTTTGTGAAATCTTGTCCTGGTATCTGGTGGAATCCCTTTGCCACCAATCTGGCTTTGTATTTTTCACTCATACCCGCCAAATTCCTTTTGAGCCTGAACACCAACTTTACATCAATGACCTTTTGACCAGGTGGGAGGGGGACAACTTCAAACACTTTGTGATCAAGTTGGGGGTTGATTTCTGCAACCATAGCCTTTTCCCACTGTGCTGCGTCAATGCGCCCCCTCGCCTCAGTTAGGGTCAGGGGTTCAACAGAATCATGGTTAGTGCTTCCAGTCACTTGATAGAATTTTCTGTAGTTGACGCAAGTAAAATCCCGCAGGGCTCGCCGTTGAGGCTCTGGAGTAGGCGGTGCTGGTCTGTCACTGCTTACAGGTTGGAGCTGGCCCGTCCACCCAGGGGGTGACTGGGGTGCACTAGACTCAGTGCTAGCCAGATCTGATGGTGTGAGAAAATCCTCTGGGACGGGTTTTTTGCCTCCCTTTTACTGCTTTCCAGCGTGGGTTGGGACTGTTGCTTCACGCGATACAAAGACGGGCACGCTCACATATTGAGGGTAGTGCTCAGATTAGGCACATGTCTCAGCGTGCAAAACTGTTTGTAGGGCATGTGCTCCAGGAATGAGGCATCTCGGCTTTCAAGAAAAGCATGACTAGTGGGGTCCCAAAACCGCCATGCCTTTGAGGCATGAGCCACCTCCACAAATACGCACCACCACCCTCGAGGGCTGAGTTTATGGTCTCTTTGTGGCCTGGCAAACCAGACACACGCCATGGTTCCCCATACTCTTGCTGGGCAAAGGCCCGCCTTTTCCTTAAACCACCGCTCCCAAGGGGTGACTGACTTGGGTAGTTGACCCTGTGGGATCCAGTTCCACACCAAGGTGATGTACTTAACTGCCTCTTCCCAAAACCCAGAAGATAGACCCCACTCGGTGAGTAGAGTGGGTAATGCGTCACCCAAGGTTGTGTGCCATCTCTCTGCCACCCTTTTCTGCTGTGGCGTGTACGGTGCAGTGGTCTGATGTTCTATCCCTTGTGTCTTCAAAAATGCTGTTAGGGAACCCATGAACCCCCCACCTTTGTCAGTACGTAGTTTCATCAGTTTGCACTTTGTCTGACGCTNCCAAAACCCAGAAGATAGACCCCACTCGGTGAGTAGAGTGGGTAATGCGTCACCCAAGGTTGTGTGCCATCTCTCTGCCACCCTTTTCTGCTGTGGAGTGTACGGTGCAGTGGTCTGATGTTCTATCCCTTGTGTCTTCAAAAATGCTGTTAGGGAACCCATGAACCCCCCACCTTTGTCAGTACGTAGTTTCATCAGTTTGCACTTTGTCTGACGCTCTGCAAGGGGAATCCATTCAGTGATAGCCCGTTGGGTGTCTGATTTGGATTGGAGAAAAAAAGCCCAGCGGAACCGACTAAAGTCATGTGTCAATGTTAGAATGTATTGTGAGCCGTACCGGACAGAAGGCATGGGCATCGGTCCTGTGAGGTCAGCATGGACCAGTTCAAGTGGTGCTGTGCTGTCTCTTTCTAACTTTGGGAATGTCTGTGTGTGAGCCTTGCCCTCATGGTATTCGAGGCATGCGTCTGCGTTGAGACCATGTGGAAAGTCTTCTGGACTCAGTCCACGTGCAGATGAGTGTTTCAACATGGCAGTGATGACGGCTGTGTGAACATGTGCTTAACAACGATGCAGGAGTTCTGTGTGATGTACATCAGTGGATGTCATGATGTGTGCTTGTGGACGTTGGGAGTGTGTGGGAACAATTGAGAAAAGGGTCAGATAATAGAGCATATCGGCATGCAACGGTCCATTGACTAGCAGAGCACCAGCAACATCAAAGAGATTGCAGCGTTGTTTTTGCGTTACTGTGGACATGTTAGCCTGGCGGTCAAGCTGTCCTCCCAACAACAAGTTCACTTTCAACTTTGGCACATACAGCAAACCGGTCAGCCAGATCACCCCGCCAGGAGCCTGCAGTGCCACAATGCCCACACCCTCAACTGCCAACATTTCCCCAGAGCCAGTTTTCACTCCCTCAACATCTTTCTTGGCATACAAGGACACAAACAACGACCTGTGCGATGACATGTGATGCAAAGAAACAGTATCAAATAGCCATTCATGCATGGGTAGCGTGTGTGATGTAGTGACATGTGTGTGACAAAGTCACTGACCTGACCCCTGTAGTGTGGCGGTGGGCTCGGGAGGCTGCAGTTCCATGGGTGTCGTCAACCGATGGGTGGTGTTACATACGGGTGCTATGTGTCTACGAACTCGGTGTACACACGCTGTGCCCATTTTGGCATGAGTTCAGGGGTGGTGGAGTTCGGTGGCATGTAGTCCAGCCGCTGATACAACGGTAAAGGTCCTTGGGCCATCTGGGACATTGCAGGCAGCTGTAATGCGAACGGCCCAAAGGTGGCTGCACCAAACGGGGTAGGAGTTCGTGGTTCCATAGAAGCCTGAGTCGACTAGGCTGGTGGGTGCAACTGTTGGCCCAGGTGTGGGCGGGAGATCAGTGAGAACTGCTGTTGCTGAGCTGGCGGAGTCATGAGGCGCTGAAGCTCTGGGCATGCTCTCCAGAAGTGGCCCGCCTATCCGTAGTAGTTGCAGGTGCGTCCTCCTGTGCCTCGTCCCCTACCTTGCCCTCCGCCAGCCTATGCTCCTCCACCCCCTCCTCCTCCACCAGTCCCATGTCCTGTGCCTCTGGATGTACTAGACCCTACCTGATGCGCGAATGCGCTGGGTGTAGAGGTTTCAGCTTCGCGTTCTTCCCCCTCGCAGAATTTCTTTGTAGTGCCGAAGTTCCACAAAGACCTCGGCTAAATCTGTGCTTTCTATGTCAGTGACAAGGAGCCGACACAGGAGGGTCCACACGAAATCCTTGTACGGTTCTCCCAAGTGCAAGAGGACGAGATGCAACCACTCTAACATGGAACAAGGGGCTCCAAGACCCAATATGCGGCGGTGGATGTCCATTACTCCATCCCAATACTGTGCAATGGGTGTCCCGGGCTTTGGGTACAACTCCCGTAGCTTGTTGCGCTGGGTGATTACTAGTGCCATCCTGCGCTCCTCATGGTGTGTGGCTACATGTTGCCACACTTTGTGTAGACGTGTTGCTCCGCTATGTGGGTTAGTGGGATCCTCGCGTTTACCACCGAAGCGAAGATGTCGGATGGAGTAGGCTTGGTCGTTGGGCAATGCGCGCACCGAAGCGTTAAATGCCCGAAGGAGGACGCGCTCGTCCGCATCATCTGCTGTTGGTGAGAGGTAGATTTCCTCGAACCCATACTCCGCCGCCCACGCAAGGAAGATGTCCTTCCAAGCGAGAAAATCCCGCGTGCCGAGTGACGGAGTGGATAGGTCCTTTTGAGACATGACCTTGGACAACTCCTCCCATGTCACTGTTGTGGCAGCAGGCTGGTCGGAGGGACGGCTGCCGTTGGGGCTGCTGCTGCCTTGCGGCGCATATCCAACGTTGCTCATGATGGTAGCATGGTGGCTCTCTCCTTTCCTAATTTTTCTTTCCACCGTCGAGAGATTGGACCAGTTCTCCTTTTGCTCACGCTACTCTGTCCACCCTTGGACAGTGCGTGCTAAGGATGGACACCCCTGTGCCTTGTCTCCTCGTCCTCCTACCTAGGGACGTCTCACTTCCCTTGAGATCTCGGCGGGCACCACCCCATAGGAGATCTTGGCTGCACTCCTTAGTCTCCTCTTGAATTTCGCAGGGGTCTCTGAGCCCTTCGCAGCTTGCTTCGATGACCCCAGCCTGCTGCAGCATCTCAATCCCGGGCCGTTGCCTTCAAGCCTCGCTTTTGCGGTCGTCCCTCAAATTCGCAAATCGTGACTGCTCTCAACGCTTGTGCTTGGCGTTCTGGGCTTCGATACCATAAGGATTACGCTACCGTTCCATCACAACTTGTTTCATGAGATTTGGTGCACGTATGTAGTCGCTAGGATTGGGCAAGGGCAGCCATGGATCGCAGGAACCGTTAAAAAGTACAAGTCCCTAGTACAAGGAATGAAGAGTTATAGCGGATGAGTCTCACTAGACGAGCTCACCCATCGGCCAGCAAGGGAAGCTTGCCAGTGCTCACAAAACCTGCATGCGAAATGCTTTGCACAATCCATAATTTGGCTCTAGGCCGAGTTGACGTTTGGGCATGACCTAGGCCTGTCTGCAATGCACCTGTTTCATGTTTGGGACTATTCTAGGTCCAGTTCCACAATTAGCATCATATGCCATGACAAGAATCAGAGACTAAACTAGGTAAGTAGAGCACAAGCCCGGGTGGCCTCATGAAGTTGGAGCCATACTGAAGCAGGACAGAGACGAGCACAAGAAGCTAGTGTTGCAGCGTTGGGTGCTCGCTCGCCGGTGGCGCACACACTCACTGTGCGTCGCCTCCAATCTCTGAGCCAGCATGCCCTGCACACTCATGGCACAACGGTCTCACAAACATGTACAAAGGAGAATTGACAGTTCGCTCACGATGTGGCGTGTCGTATGTCACATGTAGAATCCATACATGGACTTCCTTCAAGACTCACGTATGCGTATTGCATAAACTCTTCTACTAAGCTTACATGAAACTATATTGCAAGATGTAGTGGCAGCTGGTGTCTCAACGTCAATAATCAAGAATAAGTGACAAAAGTTCATTCGCTTTCAATTTCTGAGATGAAGTAACACGCACAACATAGAGATGAGAAATACATCGAAACCAAGTTTGGAATCATCATGCCCAGTAAAACAAAGGTGGTAAGTCAGATGTACTAATCCACACTTGAACGTACACAGGTACGTCGTGCACAAAACATATGACCTCACAAGCAGGACACTTTGTTCATTCACTGAACTCTTGGCATGCATCATGAAAGTCTTCTCCAAAAGGGGGGCGCACACATACCTATGCATGGGTTGGCCACTTCATACCTGGCCTCTTCCACCTCTCTCTTCCCTAGGTTGAGATTGGCCATCTTGCAATACATGGCATTCGCAACCTTCACCGCACAGCCCGTGTCATGGGCCACATGTGATCTGACCCTGTGCCATTTCAGTTTGAGCCTTGGTTGCCGCTTGACCACCATCTTGAGAAGGACATAGATATGTCTCATGTGCACAGAGAAGAGAAACAAAACATAGAATACTTGAGGGCATACAAGTCAACACATGTACACTAATGGACATGACAGCATTGCATGGAAGAACAAATTACATGCTATGGTGCAATTCAGCAGATGGTGTGGAGGAGGGACCAAAACTAGTGCCGGTAGGGGTGCAAGATTGTGAGACGGATGCAACACATAGAAGCTTGAGGAAAACAGAAGAGATTTCATCAGCAAATGCTGTGCGATTATCGTTCGTGACTTTGAAGCGATCTTTAGCCTCCCGCTGAGCCTTGCAAGCGAGGTTCAGCTGACGCTGTAGGTCAACAATGATTGACTTGTCGTCATCGGGCAAGGTGGCGATGAGGGGGCTCTGCCAGACAGATTTTGACAGAGTTTTTCCCACCCCAGTGGGCGTGGGAAATCAGAGGGTGCCTTGGCACATTGTAAAGATGCAGGCCAACCCACCCAGGGTGAGACAAGGAAAGGATCTGTAGAGAGAGAGAGGAAGAAAGAGTCCAACAGCAGGAGCCAAGCAGGTGGATAGCTCACGAGGCTGTGGGAGGAGATGGTCTACAAAGGAAAGAGAGAAGTGGAGGAACAACGGCAACAGAGGTCGCGGCCAGATTAGAGATAGAAGTAGTGACTGGGAAAAAGAGGGCAAGGGCGTCAGTGACGAATGCTGAGCCGAGCGTGGTGGAACAGCTCTGACAGAGATGAGGGCAATGATGACATTAATGACGGCCGATGGAGATGAAGATGCGTATGTAATTGCGTCAACAGTGGACGCACGGATCAATGATGTTGCAGCTGCTGTGGCTGGTGCTGCAAATGTTGTGGCTGATGCCACAGCTGATGTAACGGCAACAACCTGTGTGCCTATGTCAGCAGCTGCTGCGGTAATGGGGCCAATCACCAGGCCTGCCTCAGTGTAGGTCTCGGCAGCCTTGCCAGCAGAAGTGGCAGTAGGGGCACGTATAGCCCTGGCTGCGACTGCAAAAGTAGTTGCGGTTGCAGTTGCGGCGTCAATGACTGTGGAGGCAATGCGCGAGAACGTGTTTGAGAGCGCAGTGCAGTCCTCTAAGAACGCCACCCACAACTGAGAGAAGGTGATGTCCTTGGCGACAACATCACATGGTTGAGGGTACTCGTGAGAAGCGGGAGGAGAAACGCTTAGCAAGGTTTGAGGTTGTGGGGACCCGGTCGTGGAGTCGCTGCTACCACCGCGATGTGAGCGAGAGCGGCGGTCCGTAGGCCTTCCCCTATGATACGGCCCGGGCGATAGCAGACCAAAAGCCTCATGGGATGCCAGTGTGACGGATTGCGCCGCAGATGCGATGTTGGTCTCGTGAGGGTGGCGGCCAGTTGCTGGAATGACTCCTGCACCAGCGGATGGGATGCAACGGCTGATGCGACAGGGACGCTGCGGTGAGCGCTGCAAGCCTGAAGCTGTGGCCCGATCTGCTACAACAAAACTGTGAGAATGCAAGTTGTGGTTCACCAATGGGGGGCCTTGCAGATAGTAACAGTGAGGCTGAGGGATAGCGAGTGATAGCGAGTGGCAATGAGTGACAACAAGGAACAGCGGGAATGCCGGGGCAACGGGTGTGATGGCTGACCACTGCGTTTGTTGCGTGACACGGACGTCATTATGTGCAGGAGCAAGGCAATGGCACGGGCGGCTAAAGCTGCCAGAAGGGGGTGTGCAGAGATGCCCGGTATGGAAGGCCCGCTAATCGCATCGATGGTAGAGAGCAGCGAGAGGCGAGGAAGAAAGCCGGGGAGGGGCTCTGAAGGCTAGAAAATGCCATCCCAGGTGACCCCTTAGCCGTGCAGGCGGGATGTTGCATGTTGTGGGTTCACATGCGATGTCAAGGAGGACAGTCACATCCTAGGCTTAGGATTCAAACTGGCGGGAGAGTCTACAGTCCTGCTTCGTCGAAGCTGCTTTGATACTAGTAGGTAAGTCCGTTGTGACAGACTGGCGGAGCAGGCTAGTGCAAAGAGAGCAATGTGTGAAGAAACGCCATGAGACGGTCGACGAAGGCAGGAGTTAGAAGTGAGAGATGAACATCTACGAGGTGGTCAGCGATATGTGCTTGGGGACAGCGAGCAAGCGGGCAACGAGCTCGTTGACTCTCGTTTCCCTTGAGCATGGTTGGATGAGAGCTAGTACACCCTATAATTTCTCATCACATGTCAGGTGTTCACACCTGGTCAAGAAGCCGCCTAGAACTAGGTTTGGGAGAGACCCTGCCTATCCATCACCACAAAAATCCACATAAGCACGCATCATGCATCTGTGACTTGGTGAAGGTTTTTGAAAACTTGTCAGAGGGGTCACCACGTCATACCGACATGTCTAGTCGGCGGCTGGTCAGTGGCAATGCCTACCTCTTGTCAGTCACCTGCACCAGTGGAATGAGAGTGCGGCTAGGCCAGACGTCACCACATGACTCTTGACACATAAACCCACACGGTTTTAGGTGTTTATAACTCCTTGCTGTTAGTTTTCCTGATGATTCTGACTGCACGTCTGCATTTACAGCGTGGGTATTCTGGTGTAGTCTAGTTTTCAGGGAAAACGGACGATGCCTGAGTTTGGGCCTGTCGGCCGCCTGGCAGGGCTCATCTAGAAAACTCAGCCAGCCAGAAAATACAGGATTTCCTTGATCGGTGAAATGCCGATTCCCCCCAGTTTTTTCACCCGTTACCCTCATGTATCCATCCGTCGGAACAAAAGGCTCCATTTGCCCCTGTCCGGCAACAATAAACCCTATCCGCCCCTCCGTTTTCACCATGTCCAAACAGTGATGCATGCCCTTGATTAAGCATGGAAAAATCGGGCATGTCGTGTTAGAATGCGGCCCTCCATCACGGCCGTCGCGATGGAGGGCCGCATTCTAGCCCGGCATGCCAAAGGAATATTGGGGGGGGGGGAGATTGCCGACCGACGTCTGTCGGTCAGCACTTCGTCAACCGCCGAATCCCCCCCCACCCCCCGCGCCTCTTACAGCCCACCTACCCATCCACTCGCCGATCGAGGCCCTCGCGATTGAGGGCGGCCATGGAATGGTTGGCCGGTGGGCTACCAGGGGGTAGGGGGGAGTGGGGGGGAGGGGACTTCGCTGGGGATTCTAGCGGACGGGCGTCCATAGGAATCCCCGCTCCATCAATGGTGAGTAAAAAATTCCTTTTTGTCTTGTTTCACATTTTTTTCATCTTTATGCCCTCATTTGATGTACAAACTAAAGACAAATCCACCCACTAATTACAACCGGGACTTTAAGGTTTTTTTTGGCATGGGCACTTACTTGGCTCCGCGGTAGCGGGGCCCAACAGGTCCCCTTACAACGCCTGGGGAGTCTCGGACCTCGCATGCAAACTCCAGGCAAACCACCTACAAAAAATCACAAACCCTTCTATGGGTAAAACAATGTGACATAAGCATGTCAACGCCGCATCTATGCGACGTCAACATGCTACCTTTTGACCAAGGAGAGGGGTACATCGTTGATGTTCTTCGCCTACAAACTTGCATCCGTGTAGAAGGGGCGGATCAGGCTTATTGTTCCGAAGTAGGGGTGGATGGGGTTTTTTTTTCCAAGGGGTATATTGGCTTTCTTCCCTTTCCTGATTGGTTGGTAGCTTGAGTAACAAGCTCTACAGAGCTGAGCTAGGCCTAGTTCTCTGAGGGGTCCCTCAGTTCCTCTCATTCTCAGTTGCTAATCACTCATTCTCAGTTTTTGTTTGCCTTTTTCTCGCTAACTCTTCAACACGTATTTTTCCTCTCGTGAGTCTCAGAGTAGCTAGAGGGGGCAACAGTGCAAAGCAATGAGCGTGGGGCCATGCCAATTGGAAATAAATTAGGGCATGCAGGCCCATGCAAAAACAAAAATGAGCTCTCTGTGTGTGAGTGGTATGCAAAACAAAAAAAGGCCAATTCTGGAACGCATAACATGTAAAACCAAGGAGAAAATACAAATGAGCCCCTAGCGGGCTTATGTAGGGACACTGGTAGCTAGCT
>SZWC01007645.1:83375-94119 GCA_023375785.1 Penium margaritaceum | reverse complement strand
TCCTCTCGTGAGTCTCAGAGTAGCTAGAGGGGGCAACAGTGCAAAGCAATGAGCGTGGGGCCATGCCAATTGGAAATAAATTAGGGCATGCAGGCCCATGCAAAAACAAAAATGAGCTCTCTGTGTGTGAGTGGTATGCAAAACAAAAAAAAGGCCAATTCTGGAACGCATAACATGTAAAACCAAGGAGAAAATACAAATGAGCCCCTAGCGGGCTTATGTAGGGACACTGGTAGCTAGCTGCACCAGGCCCCATCAACCTTGCTCACCCAAACGAGTCCGTGGGGAGAACACCTTGCATACACCACAATATCAATGAACGGTGGTCTTCTTGAGGCACGAGAACAGTTCTCTGAGTGCGCGGGTCTTGACCACCGAGAAAATACAAGCAGTGTTAAATCTTGGAGTCAGCATTCAGACAACACACACGGCTTTCCGAACGTCGAAAGAAGTACTACAACCGCCGTGTCTCCTCGTCGCACCGGTACAGTCCGCCGGGTGTGCGGGTCTCAACCCACCAATGAAACTCTCCTGGCTCCCGACAAGCCAACAGGGCTGCCGGAACACATCGACTGCGTCTTGTCGGCGCTGTCCTAGATGCAAGAGAATTCTCAGGACACTCAAGAGGCCCTTCGTACCGTCACGTCCTCCTCTACCATAAACCACCAAACGTGGGTATATGGGTAATCCATGGGCATCGGTCGTGATGGATGCAAGCCACACAAACCAGCATTCCCCTTGCTGACATGGCCGTCAACGCCAAAGACACACATAAGCTGAGGTACTAAACAACAACGTATGCAAAACCACGGTCTTCACCGGTGAACCACATACACACACAGCCGTTGCCCATCTATGGTCTCCGCACAACACTGGCACATCATACGAAGTGTCGGGGTCTAGACCATGAGAAGATTCATGCACATGCATACAAACTAGTGTAATGCACATCATACACATGTCAGACGGCAAGATGGTCTCCTCGTGACACTGGCAGTACCAGTGCATGGGTCTCGACTACTACAAGCAATCCAACAAGTGTATGTATGCGGACGACAATAGCATCATCAATCAACACACAGGATGATAGGGGGTCTCCTCGTACATGGGTGCAACTCTCCACATGTTCGGGTCATGACCACGATGAGCAAACCAGCTGGCATGCACATGCCACATGTTGTATGACCAAACACCAAGAAACTCGATCATTTGGTCTCCTCGTGACATTGGTACAACCGACCAAGTGTCCGGGTCTCGACCAACAGAGTGCTTCCATACACCTACAGCTATGCAGGCACGTGGCATGAGGTACACAACGGCTGTTGTAGTATGCTGATAACAGAGAATGGACCCCTCGCCATGCATATCCCATGACGGCGCGTCAGGTCGAGGTCCACACAACACTCCCCCTAGGCAGATGGACATGGCGCCAATGTCCTCGATGGAGATGCTGATGCCGTAGTTGAACGAATCCTGGGCGATGAATCATATGGTCTCTCCATCATGCAGAGATAGCTCTCACTTTCACGTACAAGTCGACTCCTAGCCTCAAAGACGAAGTGGTGTCTTCGGCTACGACTCCTGCTGCATCACTTGGAGTGTACCAGTCCTCGCGTGACTGCCAAGGGTCCCAACCCACAGACTCTCCTTTCTCTGCTCTACCGCGATGCATTTGTGTTTGCCGGAGGAAAGGGAACGGGCGAGCAGCACGCAAGCATGGATGAAGTGGTGGTGCTGGCCTCCAAGGCGGGAGAGAGCAACATGAGGCATATGGGTGTACCGCCAGAAGAGGAGGGCTGGAGTGACGAACCTGATCACCACTCATGGACGAAAGTGATGATGGAACAACTTAGTCGGGTGGATGAAGGTGCATGATGACAGCAGCAGAAGGAGCGATGAAGGATTCCACAGGAACGACGATGGCAGAAAGTGAAGGCACGCTCAGCTCTCCTGTGGTTGTCCCTCTATGGAATGCCATACTCAAAGCTGCTACAGGATCCTCCACGAGTATGGGTGTGCAAGATCTTGGTAGTAGAAAGGTTGTAATAATAGTACTGGTGCTCCTCTCCTCTGAGAATCGCTCACGCGCTGCCATCACCTCTCATCGCAACATTACTACACGCAGTTGCAGGTCAGCGTAATCTGCCTCGGACATGTGGAGGTGGCCCATGTCTGCCTCACGTAGGATAAAATCTGCCTCACTGAATGCTGCACATGGAGACTGCAGAACTCGTGAGTATAGCTCCATCTATATCTCCGGTGCTGAATACAATAGAGCTAGTGTTGTTGCATCCACTTGGAGATCAACCAAATTCGCAAAGTGTTAAGATTGTGGAACATCGGATGCAGCTGCAGGTGTTGCATGTTGGAAAAAGGACAACCGTCCGATCATCTTGATCTACTGCTCTCCTGGGCTCGGCACACCATCAACAAAAAGCAAAAGAAGAGGGCCAAGAGTGAGATCGTCATCACTCTCTCGACCCTCCTATGGCGGGGCATGATATGGCTGTGGGCAGGCCTCTTTAGGCGTCCCACTGATCCATCCATCCGCGGCCCTACTTCTTCTAGCCATCCCATTGGAGCTCCCGAGAGCTGACGGCATATCTCTACCGGCAGCTGCATATAACGGCAAGTTTTGGACCAACAAGATGTGTGGTTCGGGAAACAAGGAGAGAGTGTGAGCGTGAGCTCCCCTCGACTTCGAGGCTGCTGACGTGGCATGGACCGAGTAACCGCTGAAGTTATTCCTCTTTCTAAAAGTGGATCCTGTGGTCAGGCATCCTGCGAGGGCGTTTTGGATTGATCAGTACCATTGGTATCGAGAGATACGGTCAAACTATCATCGTGAGCCAGAAGCCCGAGCCAGATCGATGGTCATAAAGAAGCTACCGCAGATCCGGACGATCTCGTCCGTGGATCGCACCGAGGGCGCTGGGCATCCGCCAACCTCGGTCTGCCGATGTTCGGATATCATCGAGCGGTGTCCGGAAGATCTTGTGAAGACACAGGGAGACCGGACTGAGTCAACACTTGTACTTTTTGCTTCTAGCTAGCATAGACAGATAAGTAGCTGTAGGTTTGTATTTCCACTTACTTCGTCTGTGTGTAACCATTTCGAGCAAGCTTGGTACCGTTGGAAAGCTTGTGAGACGAGTCGTGTATCTGTGCCTTTAGTCCATACTCTTGAATCGCACAGTCAGTGGCATTGCCAAGGCAAGAATGCCTGTGTATGTTTAAGTGATTATTCTTAACTGTGAAGTCATCACCAACGAATTCAGCACAGTACCAGAAAGTGGAACCATCAGAGTACCTCATATGAAGATTCCTAAAGATTCTGCTTATGTAAAATCCAACATTTGGTATCAGAGCAGGTGGCATCTTCAGATCTACGCAACCATGGCAGCAACAATGAATAATGGAGATCATTTCAAAGTGGCGCCGTTCGACGGTGATGATTACCATACCTTCGCTTTCAACATTGAGAGGATATTCCTGAACAAGGGACTATGGGGCGTCGTTTGCGATCCAGCTATTGACACATTACCTGCAGGAGCGTCACCTGAAGAACAAGTCAGCTGGAAACGGTGCTGTGATCACGCCTTCTCAATCCTGGCGCTGAATCTAACTGAGCGACTCAAGTTCATCATCAGAGAAAATAATCCAACCAACTATCCAAGGAAAGCCTGGAAGGCTCTGAAGAGTCGCTATGAAAGGACAAGCGATGTTGAGTTGGGAAGCCTATTGAAAGAGTTTCATACTCAGCAAATGGAAGAGGGAACACGCCTGGAAGACCATGTGTCCCACCTCAAACATCTGGCCAGCCGTATCTCATCGATGGGAGAAGTCATTTCTGAAAGAGTTCTGGTATTAACACTCTTTCGTGGACTACCTGCCAGATTCAAAGATACCATCAACCGACTTCAGACTTTCCAGAAACAGGGGAAGACCTTTGATGCCCAACTNAGAGTTTCATACTCAGCAAATGGAAGAGGGAACACGCCTGGAAGACCATGTGTCCCACCTCAAACATCTGGCCAGCCGTATCTCATCGATGGGAGAAGTCATTTCTGAAAGAGTTCTGGTATTAACACTCTTTCGTGGACTACCTGCCAGATTCAAAGATACCATCAACCGACTTCAGAATTTCCAGAAACAAGGGAAGACCTTTGATGCCCAACTCGCAGAGCTCCGGAGAACACTACAGCAAGCTATCGGAGCACAAGGAAGAGCTGTAGGTGGGGCACCTGGTGCCGCCGTTGAAGCAGCACCAGCAGCAGCAGCAGCAGCGCCACTTGTAAGCCAACCATATTCTCTGACTCTGGAGAAGGCTGTCGAAGAACTCATGATGGTTGAAGATCAGTATGTCAAAGACAATGGAGGTGAAACCGGCCTTGTGACCAAATACCAAGGACAAAGGACAAAGAAATTTGGAGCTTATGGGAACGGCAGCCAGGGATCCCTTACTCATTTCAACAACAGAGATCAACCAACCCCGCATTCACCAAGGGGCTTTGTTCCACCGACTGATCGAGTGTGCTGGACATGCAAGCAGAAGGGTCACATTGCCGTGGACTGCCCCAAACGACGTCCACACTTCACTTGCCACTATGGAGCTCGCCGACCCCGTCAAGCAATGCTGACCACCTACATGTCCACTGTGGCTGCTTTCCTTACAGGGTCTACCAAAGCACAGGAGTCATCAGATGAAGAAGACAATTTTCAACTGAATCTTCTATTTGAAGGACCAGTCTTATCTGAGAAAGACATGTCAGCCTCGCAGCCACAACATCAAATCTATGGTTCAACAACTGAAGAGACATCACATCACACCCTGGCAGAAGAAGAATTTGTGACCGAAGAGTTGGCTATGTGCTCCATCGACAGCGCTCTTCTTCTGGCCACCGGGATTCTGGCATGGATCATGGACTCTGGCTGCACAAAGCACATGACCTGCAAAAAGGACTGGTTCATCAACTTCAAACGGTTTTTGACACCACGAGAAGTTCGCCTCGGTGATGGAAGGACTATCCCTGCTTATGGGCAAGGAACAGTCAAGGTCGGCATCAAGTGCAACGGAAAGCCAACCATAAGAACTTTTGAGGATGTACTCTACGTGTCAGACCTTGCAGCAAATCTCCTCTCAGTGACAAAGCTCAACGACAAGGGCTTCAAAGTTGTGTTTGACACTGATAAAAACTGCAAGGTGTACAACCAGACATCCCAATTTGCAGCAGTGGCCACTCGCATGGGCAATCTGACCGTTCTTGACACCACCGAACCCTCAAGACATCCAGAAACAATAGAAATGGCGTTTGTGGCCTCTTCATCTACAACAGCCAAAACAACAACGACGTCCACCACGACAGAACTCTGGCACAAGCGGCTGGCACATGTCAGTTATCCTACTCTAACCAAGATGGCTGCAGATTCAGTTGCCCACGACCTACCAGACGGTCTGCTACAAGACCAAGAAGTACCTATGTGTGACGGCTGCATCATCGACAAACAACACAGAGCATCTTTTTGCTCACTACCGTAACATGGAACCCACAAGTGTCTGGAACTCGTGCATGTGGATCTCTGCTACATCAAGGAAGGAGCTCTCTCCAACAAGCACTACTTTCTTGTCATCTTGGATGACTACTCGCATATGGTCTGGACCCGGATTCTTCGCTTCAAGTCTGACGCTATTGAAGAGATCAAAACCTGGGTTCAACAGGCTGAAAATGAGACCAGTCTGAAAATCAAGAAGATTCGAACTGACAACGGGACAGAGTTTGTCAATCGCAACCTCAAAGCCTTCTACGATGAAAGAGGTATTCAACACCAAACTACAGTGCCATATACTCCACAACAGAATGGCACAGCAGAGAGGATGAATCAGACTCTTCTCGAAAGAGTCCGAACTATGCTTCATACAGCCGGCCTCTCATCCGCGTTCTGGGCTGAAGCTCTTCATACTGCAGCCTACATCACGAATCGCCTTCTCACAACTAAGCTGCCTGCAGGTGCATCCACACCCTATGAAGCATGGACTGGGAACAAGCCATATCTGGGACACATTCGTATCTTCGGGTGCACAACGCATACCTGGGTGCGCCCAGAGGAACGCTCCAAGTTGGACCCATGATCCAAAGTCTGTATTCTTCTTGGGTACGAGACACGGGACATCTATCGCCTCTGGGATCCAGAGTCCAAACGCGTGATTCGGAGCGGGCAGCCTATCTTTGACGAAAGTTTCTTCAACTGAGCACGAGACACAAAACCACCAGCAGTCACGCCTACCGTCTACATTGAAACAACACCACCACATCTGCAGAAGTTCTCCGTCGACCCAACACCTGACGACCATGCTGGTGTCCTCCCTCCTGTGGTTCCAGAAGAACATCGTCATGCTCCCACTGCCTCACAGAAGGATGCCTCAAGCACTCCTTCACAATCTGGACTCCGGCGGTCAGCCAGACTCACCAGACCGCCGTCATTCCTTCAGCTTGGTTTTCTGTCCACAACCGACATTTCCGCAGACGACGACCTCGACCATACAGCACTACTCACACAAGTGGTGGATCCCACCAGCTTCAAAGATGCTATGCGTCGCCCAGATGCAGACCAATGGCATCAGGCAGCTCAAGAGGAGCTTTCTCAGCTTCAAAAACAGCATACATGGGACCTAGTTCCTCGACCACCCAAAACACCCATCGTCACATGTAAGTGGGTGTTCAAGACCAAGCTAACCAGTGCAGGTACACCTGATCGCCACAAAGCACGCCTTGTTGCGAGGGGATTCAGCCAAGTTCTCGGAGTAAACTACCAAGACACTTTTGCACCGGTGGCCAAGTACTCATCCATCAGGGTGATCCTCTCTCTGGCCGCTAGCAACAAATGGCATCTCCACCAAATGGATGTCAAAAGCGCCTTCCTCAACGGTGATCTCAAAGAAGTTATCTACATGACTCAACCAGAAGGCTTCGTCTCCCCAGAGCATCCCGATCATGTCTGCAAGCTCAAAAAATCCCTGTATGGGCTAAAGCAAGCTCCACGACAGTGGAACCTGAAGATCCACGAGTTTTTCTTGGTCCAAGGGCTCCAACGCCTGCACTCTAACCACTCTGTGTACTTCCGCGAAGGATCTAACTTGCTCGGTGTCATTCTCTACGTGGATGATCTAATCTTGTTTGGACCGTCCCTCTCTATTCTAGATACTCTCAAATAGCAGCTCTCTCACCGATTTGAGATGACAGACATGGGACCTCTCACATACTATCTTGGGATTCAGATCACTCATGACGTCCTGCACGGTCACGTAACACTAACCCAGGCTACCTATGCACAACGAGTGGCTGACAAGTTTGGGCTTGGTGCATCCAACCCCCAAGTCACTCCACTCTCCAAGGACCATGGCCTCACCAAACCAGTCACGGCAGCCACACCATTGGCTTCCTTGGAAGATGCCGCCGCTTTTCCGTGCATGGTGGGCTCCCTGATGTACGCTTCTGTGGCTACCAGACCTGACCTCTCCTTTCCTGTCGGTCTCCTCAGCCAAGGCTGTCAGCACCCCACCGCCGCTCACGTCGTGGCTGCCAAGCGCAGCATTTGCTATCTCCGTGGGTCTGCTTCTCTGGCTATCCATTACGCCTCTGGTAACAACGTTCTCTAGGGCTTCTGTGACGCTGATCTCTCTGGTGATCACACCACCAGCCGCTCCACCTCTGGGTACGTCTTTATTCTCAACGGTGGACTCGTCAGCTGGCGCAGTAAGAAGCAGTCTGTGGTCGCTCTCTCCTCCACTGAAGTTGAATACATTGCTGAGAGCGAATGCACACGGGAGGCGGCTTGGCTTCACATACTTCTGAGCGAGCTTGGATTTGACCAACTCGAGCCTACGCCCATCCACTGTGACAATGAGGGGGCTATCGCCCTTTCCGAGGATCCCGTTCTTCATGACCGCACCAAGCACGTCCGTCGGCAGTACCACTACGTTTGCGATGCTGTTGCCGAAGGCGAAGTCGTCATGCACTATCTTCCCACTGCCAACCAAACTGCTGACATCTTCACCAAAGCCCTCTCTGCTGACCACCACACTCATCTCTATGCCCGCATGGGCCTTCTCCCCTCGTCCTGATTTCTCTTGGCCCTGTCTTCTTTCTTCTCAGTTCTTCCCTGCTGCTGCCTCTTTCCTGGCCTTCTCTTTCCGTCCCCCCCCGGATGAGGCGTTGGGACGGACGGAGAATGTCCTTGGTGGAACCGTCGTTGCTTCCCGCCCCCGTGCCCCCCACATGAGGCGTTGGCACGGACGCGTGTGGCGTCTGACCGTTTTCTCCACCTCCTCTTGCTTCTGCCTGCCGCTGCTCTCTCTCTCTCTCTCTCTCTCTCTCTCTCTCTCTCTCTCTCCTTGCGCTTTGCCTTCCTCTCGCGCCTCGGTCCTTGCATAACGCCAACACCCTCTCCTCCTGTCCTGCTTCCCTGCTGGACCCACGCCGCTCCAAACTGCAAATTCTCTCCGTCTATATTCAGCTCGTTCGCTCTCCTCTGTCAGACCCCCATGGGTGGGCTGCCCCCTGTTCAGCTCACCCTGCGGGCCGGATGCGCGGGAGGCAGGGTCCACTCCCCTAAGTCAGGGCAGGGTGTGCTGTTGGGACCGGTCTATCTCTCAGCCGTTGGGGCGGTGCCCGGGCTAAAAAGTTCTCACCGGTCCACTGTACACCCTGCGTCTTGCTGCTCCGGACGCCTCTTCTTTTCTCTCTCCGCGAGGCTCGGTTGGCCCGGAGGGGGAATTCTTTTGCCGTGCATTCTCGTGCCTCGCCCTGCTCCTTTTCTGTTACCCCTGTCCTCCCGGCTCTGTTCTTGCGGGGGGGCTTCTTTTCCTTTTTCCACTTGTCGGCTCCAACTTCATCAGCGCTGGATCGACAAGGGGGGGAATGTTGGAAAAAGGACAACCGTCTGATCATCTTGATCTACTGCTCTCCTGGGCTTGGCACACCATCAACAAAAAGCAAAAAAAGAGGGCCGAGAGTGAGATCATCATCACTCTCTCGACCCTCCTATGGCGGGGCATGATATGGCTGTGGGCAGGCCTCTTTAGGCGTCCCACTGATCCATCCATCCGCGGCCCTACTTCCTCTAGCCATCCCATTGGAGCTCCGGAGAGCTGACGGCATATCTCTACCGGTAGCTGCATATAACGGCAAGTTTTGGACCAACAGGATGTGTGGTCCGGGAAACGAGGCGAGAGTGTGAGCATGAGCTCCTCTCGACTTCGAGGCTGCTGACGTGGCATGGACTAAGTAACCGTTGAAGTTATTCCTCTTTCTAAAAGTGGATCCTGTGGTCAGGCATCCTGCGAGGCCGTTTTGGATTGATCAGCACCGTTGGTATCGAGAGATACGGTCAAACTATCATCGTGAGCCAGAAGCCCGAGCCAGATCGATGGTCATAAAGAAGCTACCGCAGATCCAGACGATCTCGTCCGTGGATTGCACCGAGGGCGCTGGGCATCCGCCAACCTCGGTCTGCCGATGTTCGGAGATCATCGAGTGGTGTCCGGAAGATCTTGTGAAGACACAGGGAGACCGGACTGAGTCAACACTTGTACTTTTTGCTTCTAGCTAGTGTAGACAGATAAGTAGCTGTAGGTTTGTATTTCCACTTACTTCGTCTGTGTGTAACCATTTCGAGCAAGCTTGGTACCATTGGAAAGCTTGTGAGACGAGTCGTGTATTTGTGCCTTCAGTCCATACTCTTGAATCGCACAGTCAGTGGCATTGCCAAGGCAAGAATGCCTGTGTATGTTTAAGTGATTATTCTTAACTATGAAGTCATCACCAACGAATTCAGCACAGTACCAGAAAGTGGAACCATCAGAGTACCTCATATGAAGATTCCTAAAGATTCTGCTTATGTAAAATCCAACATTGCATCCACACCACAGCTCGTGTCTGTCATATGAGGAGGAAGGAGCGGTCACATATCAAGAGAGGAGAAGGAAGAGTCGTCAGAGTCCGTGGAGCACGTGGAAATGTCATTCGAGCACATACTGCCACTCTCATCATCGATGTGATCAGCAAGGTCACCAACAGGTGAACACGAGAGGAGAAAACTCAGCTCCTGATGGCGAGGTGACTCCATCCGCGTGTACGGATCTGTTCCACTGTCTTTGACTGCCACCATAGTTGACAAAGGTGTACATGACTTTGGCTTGACAATGCCCGTCAAGGCAACCAGCAAGTGCAGTTGGCGCTCATGCATCGTCTAGCCGAGAAGGTTGCTCATTGCCACCTGCTCGATAATGGACTGAGGACCACCATCTGACTCTAATGTGTATCACAGTCCCGTCGTGTGTACGAGAACACGTAGAATTTAGGAACATGGACGGCTCTTCACGCTGAAGCTGGTCATCAGGTAGTGCATATGACACGGTGGAGCATGCTATGTCTGATGCAGCACACGTCCTCCAAACATATCTCAGAATTGCTGATCTCAAGAATGCCTCAACCTCTAAAATACCAACCGGCCGATCCTGCTCATGCACTGTGACCGCTGTCGGGCTGGTGTGAGTCTCGTGCACCAACGCCCCTGTAAATCTGTATGGGACATCCCGATCTGCACGATACTTGTGTGCCATTGCTAGGCTGGTACTGGTTGGAGTCGCGAGTGGCACCACCAAGGCACGCGAGACCTGCACTCCTCCTGCTGCAACGTGCTATTATAGAACGTCCGGCTCCTGCCCCAGCATAGATGTCAACCT